>JALCCG010000102.1:32388-66347 GCA_023212695.1 Sporisorium sorghi | reverse complement strand
GCCTTTTAAAAAGCTTGTGTTTAAGGTGGGAAAGTTTTGTTCTTTTGTCGGGCCTTTTTTACTCCCTTCTTTTTTTTTTTTTTTTTTTTTGTTTTTTTTTTTTTCTCCTCGTCTTTCCTTTTGCATTTTCTCGGACAATAATTCTATCTCTTTCGCATATCTTATCCACACAGCGCGGTTTTGTCTTGCAACTGCGTCTAGATTGCCATGCATTGCTATGGGAGCTGGAACAGCCAGCGGGTATTGTACATGGCTGCTTCTGCGACAGACTCGATCGAGACGTCCTTGACACTGGCGACGGTGGCAGCAACTAGACCGATGACGCACGGCTCGTTGCGGCCCTTGACCATCGAGTCAGGGTTCCATTTCTCCTTTTTCACGGAAGCTGGTTGGTAGAGGGCGTGCAAGGCCGGGTTAGCCTGTTTGAAGCTCTGGATGTGGGCGTGCGAGGCGTGGGTGGAGCGCGGATCGCACCAGGGCGCATCGGTCTCGAGCATGAGTCTTGAGAGCGGAATGTGTCGGAGCACCTCGAGATTGTCGTCGGTCTTGAGGGAGCAGCCGTTGATGCCGATGAAGAGGCCCAGTTTGAGCAGCTCTAGGGCTTCGTCGACGGTGCCTGTGAAGCTGTGCACGACGCCGACGCGTTTTGCTTGTGCGTCGTGCTTGTGCGGCTCTGTGTGCTGGGCGGAGGGTGCGGTGTGGATGTCGTTGAGGTGAGGCGCGATGATGTCGACGAAATCGCGGTGCGCTGCCCGCGAGTGTAGGAAGAGCGGCAACTTGACCTCTGCGGCGAGCGTGAGCTGTGCGGCAAAGTGCCTCCTCTGCACGTCAGCGGGGGAAAAGTGCAATCGGTCGTAGTCCAACCCGCACTCGCCCACCGCCACCACCTTCCCCTCCTCCCTCGACGCAGTAATCAGCTCCCTGATCTGGCCCAGGTACGCATCGGCCCCCTCCGCGTGCGCCTCCATCTCGGACGTCCGCGTCGGATGACACCCCGCTGTGCAGTAGAACCCCTCGTACGCACGTGCCAGCGCCAGCGCCTCCCCGGACTCAGCCAGGTTTCCGCCCGTAAGGATCTGCGCCACCACACCAGCTGCGACAGCTCGCGAGCGAACGCGCTCGAAATCGTCCTGGTGCGCCTGCTTGCCGTGGTACGACCCGCGGAAGACCGGGTCGGTGAGGTTGACGCCGATGTCGATGTAGTGTGGTATGGATGTCATTGTGCGTTGCTGCTGCTGGAGAGGAGGTGTGCGGGTGAGAAGGAGTGTGCGAAGCGCTGTTCTGAGTGTCGGAAGGGCTCTATTCTGGAGCATGTGTTGGGGGTTGGGGTCGTCGGCGGTGATGGTGGGGACGAGAAGAACCGTTTTTTGCCTCCACACCAACACCTGCCCAAAAAAAAAAAAAAAAAAAATCCGAGTTTTGTTGCTCTACATCAGCCTAACATATTGCAGTCCAAAATTCTGTCGGACGACAAGCCGAGCTCTCTAGAGCACGTTCCAAGGACTTGCGCGGGTGACGGCGGTCACAGGCGCTTGCCGCATCCGATCAGACATTTTTATTTTTATTTTCCTGGTCGTGATCTGATCGTCGGAAGTCGTCGTCTCGACCACGGCGTCCACACACTTCGGCTCTTCAATCCTGTACACCTGAAGCAAAGTGAATCAAGTGCCTAGGAGAGCTCGGTCTTGCGCATGTCCTCAACTCAAGCCGTTCAGCCCAGCGAGGCATTGCCGGAAAGGATCGACGCTTTTTCGTTTTTTTTTTTTTTTCTCCTTTTTTCCTTCTGGAAGGATCATTTTTCGAGAAAATTGCATTTTTTTTTATGGTTCGGACTTGGCTCCGTGAGTGGAGTGACAGGAAGAAATTGGGGTTCTGCTTTGCTGACATCGGATGTGCACCGCCACAACACGGAGAGTGTGTGTGCACTGGCGTGCCAGCGTGAGAGCGTGAGAGAGAGTGCGCTTTTTGTGTTGATGTGTTGGGCTTCGCTTTCAGCTGGTTCGCCTTCGCTCAGCTTTGCGGTTCCCGTGCGCAGCCACAGCAGCACACAGCACACAGCACAATGTGGCTCAGTTGAGTGCAAGCTTGGCTCGTTCTCTCTTTCCCCTAAACGCTTCTTCCTTCTGCTCCCCTACCCTTCGTCCACGCTCTTGTTTCACTTTCATTTCATTCCTTGTCGACCGTCGTCTCTTCTCGTCCCTTTCAACCGACAACCATCTCCCGAGCCCCACCGACACGCACACTTCGAGCACCCGTTCTTACAGTCTCCAACTCGGTGCTTCTCCGGACGTTCACTCGGCATCATCAGGACAACTTCGCAGAGCGCATCCGTTGCCTCCTCCTCGTTCCCGCCATGGCCGCTTCAAGCTCGTCGTACCTCGCCGCAAAGAGCTTGGCTTGGGCCAGCGGTTCCCTTGCCGCTGCTGGTCGAGCCAGGCCGGCATTGCGTCCCTCGAACCAGGTCGATGTCCTCCAGATCTTTGTGCCCGGTCTGAGACAGCCCGCCGCAGGCTTCTCCACGGCCATCACGAAGCACTACCATCAAAGACGCAAGGTTGAAGAGACACAGGCGCTGCTGCGTCGCAGATTCGTTCGCTACCAGTCGACAGAGACCCAACAGCGCACTGACTCTTCGTCCTCTTCCAACAACCGCTCCTATCCTCCTCCGGGCCCATTATCCAAGGATGCCAAATCAGCTGCTTCCAGCTACCAGGGTCAGTCGGCCGGTGCTCCTCCCAAGCCACCCACGCCCACCACCGTCAGCCCGCTTCCTGCCTCGAACAACACAGCTGCCGAGCTCGGCTCTCCTGCCAACCAGACCGCCGCCTCCCAGACCATGCTCGCAGAGCAAAAGGAAAAGGAAAAGGCGCTCGAAGCTCAGAAGCCAAAAGGTCCCCTCACCACACGCATATGGGCCAAGGTCAAGGAGGAGGCGCTCCACTACTGGCACGGCTCCAAACTTCTCGCCAAGGAAGTCAAGATCTCCTGGCGTCTCCTTCGCAGACTCATGCTCGGCTACAGCTTGACACGCAGAGAAAAACGTCAGCTCAAGCGTACGTTTGCCGACCTCTTGCGTCTCATCCCCTTTATCCCCTTCATCATCGTCCCCGCCGGTGAGCTCTTGCTGCCCGTCGCCATCAAGATCTTCCCCAACATGCTTCCAAGCACGTTTGAGAGCAAGTTCTCCGTCGAGGAGAAGCGCAGGGGTCTCATCAAGGTACGCCTAGAGATGGCCAAGTTCTTGCAAGAGACCATCAAGGAAGGCGGTCTGCAAGCCACCGACAAGGTCAAGACCTCGGAAGAGTTCAAGGAGTTCTTCCGCAAGGTGCGCTCCACCGGCGAGTCGCCCAGCAACGAGGACATCATCAAGGTGGCCCAGCTGTTCGAGGACGATCTCACGCTCGACAACCTCACGCGTCCCCAGCTGGTCAGCGTCTGCCGCTACATGCAGATCAACGCGTTTGGTACCGACAACTACCTGCGCTACCAGATCCGACACAAGCTCAACCGCATTCGCCAGGACGACATCGTCATTGGGCACGAAGGCGTCGACCACATGTCGCAGGCCGAGCTGGTCAGCGCTTGCCAGAACCGCGGCATCCAGACCACCAACCTCTCGGAAGATCGACTGCGCCAGGAGCTGCAGCAGTGGATCGACCTGCACGTCCGCAACAAGATCAGCGGCACGCTGCTCGTTCTCAGCAAAGCCTTCAACTACGTTGCTGCGGGCAACAACGACAGCAACGACCAGTCGCATCTGCGCAGCCTTGAGCTCACGCTGAGCAGCTTGCCCGACAACCTCGTCAACGAAGCCGAACTCAGCGTCAACAGCGAAGGCGCCACCAACAAGCAGCGTCTCGAGGTGCTCCAGCAGCAGGAGGAGCTTATCGAGGATGAAGCCGAGCAGGAGCAGGAAGAGGCGGCTGCGCGCGAGGCCGACAAGGAGCGACGCAATGCTGAGAAGGCGAGACTGGCGCGCGACGAGGAGGAGGAGGCGCGATCCTTGCTGCCCAAGAAGGAGACAGATCCTGCGCTCGAGGATGCCCGCATGACCAATGAGCAGCTTACTGAGCTGGGTGAGGCGTTGAGCATCCTCAGTGCCAAGTCGTCGGTGTTGAAGGAGCGGGAGGAGCTTCGACAGCTGATCGAGGAGGTGACCAACGCCGAGGCTTCCTCGGAAGATGGTGCTGCCGCCGCTGGCGCTGCCACTGGTGCTGCCGAGTCTTCGTCCTCGTCTGCTGATGCGGAGAAGTGCGAGTCGAGCTCGTCGTCTTCAAGCGCCTCTTCGACCCGCAGCAGCATGAGCAAGCGCATCAAGTCGATGCTCGAAAAGATCGACAACCAGCTCGAGGAGTACGACCACGACGTGGGCTCGCGCATGCACCTCATCGAGGCCTCGCACACGGGCAAGATCTCGGTCGACGATTTGGAGCAGGCGCTGCGTCTGATCAAGCACAAGCCCGAGGATGAAGTCATCGAGAAGATTGTCGACAAGCTCGATGTGGATCACGACGGGTTGGTCCCGCTGGATGACGTGCTGGAGTTGGCACGCGCCGAGACGGGTTTGGGGATCTTGAGGGATGAAGGCGTCAAGGAGATCCATGCGCAGGGCAGGGAGATCAGGCAGGGCGAGGGCGAGACGAGGAAGCCCAAGAAGAGCGATATCGTCGAGGACTGAACGACGTATCGTTAAGAACGCTTTGATGTTAATCACCACTTTTTGTTTATCGCAGACACACATTGTAATCTTTCGAACGCTGCATCTCGTTCGTTTGTCAGAAAGTGTCAGATGTGAAGAAGTGGATGCTGAGAAGAAGCGTGGTTGGCGCGAGGGTGAGCGGTGGGGTGTGTCGTGCGGTGGTGGTGGACGAAGGCAGCTCATGATGGCGACGAGGTGTGTGCAAAGCGGCGGGGATGGCCGAGGCTTGCGCAATCTTAACCGCGAACGTCTCGCTATGACACTCGCTCGTCGCAACTCGACTCACAATCTCTCTTCTCTCTCGACACACGGCACGCACGCACTCCAACGCTCAACACTGAACACTGACTACTTGCTTCCATCGCTGTCCACCACTACGGCTAGAGCGGCTTGATATCATGCACAATAACCGCCTCTGTACTCGAGCCCATCCACCCTCTATCCCCACTCGCAGTAATCAAAAACCTGCAACTCCTATCCACCACCACGCCCGCCAAGCTGCCTCCATGGTGCCCCGCAACGATCTTGAACGGGACCTTCAACTCGCTGCCCCTCTCGTGCGCATCGAACCGCGTATCCCACAACCTGACATTGTCGTAGCTGCCACAAACGATGTGCCTTCCATTGGGCATGGGGGCGAGCGCATACACGGGTCCGGAGCCGGAGGGCAGGCGGAGCGAGCGCACGTGCGCCGCAGAGGGCATGCGCAGGTCCCACTCGTCGACGCTCTCGTTGCGCCGCCCCACGAACACGCGCTCGCCGGAGGCGTCGAATGCGGCGGACTGACACCAGGGGGGCGTTTTCGAGGGGAGTGGGAGGGCGTGCACTCCCTGGGCGGGGCTAGAGGTGTAGGAGGGGCACCGCAGGTCCCACAGGATCACTTGGCCCGAGAGCGAGGTGGAGAGCATCACGTCCCGGCTGAATGTGCTGAGGGGGGCGTCGAAGGAGGACGCGATGCTGAAGCCGCCGAACGCTGGTTTTGGTAGCGCTTTGCGGGGTGCCGCGCCGCTGTCGCCGGGTTTTGGGGGAGTGGTGGGTTTGGATGGGGACGCAGGGTTGACGTCTTTCGCTGCGCTAGAAGCACCGTCGGCGGTGGAGGACGAGGGCAGGAGCGGAGTGGCCGCGAGCGGAGCAGGCGACGCAGTCCCCGCCAACAACCCGCTCTGCGACGACGGATTCTTGACCATCGCCCGCCCCGCCAGCGGCATATCCTCGTCGCTCGACCCATCCTCATCGCCCTCTCCATCCTCATCACCATCCCCATCCGCATCACCATCCGCATCCATCTCCCCCTCCCCGTCCGCATCATCATCGCCATCGCCGAACAGCGAATCATCGCCATCGCTCTCCCCCGCCCCACCGCTGTTCGGCTCGCTCTTGGCCTCCTTCACAGCAGCGGAGGGTGGAGGCGTGTCGCCGCCAAACAGATCGTCGTCGGCCGCGTCGTCGTCCAGGTCCGCTCCGGCGACCATGAGCCCGCCAGCGGTGGTGCCCGTGGCGGAGGCGGTGACGCTGTCCGGGCGCGTGCCGTCGGCTTTGGTGGCACCACCGTCGAGCGCCATGCCCAGGCTGGCGTTGAGCTCGGCTTCGAACGCGAGCTCTTCTTCGGTCGGGTCGTCGGCGGCAGCGGTGCTATTGGTGGTGGGCGCAGTTTCTGAAGCGGTGGCGGTGGGTGTGGAAGCGTCATTTGCGTCGGCTGGCGTGGCTGCGGCATTGTTGGTTGTTGAGGCGGGTGCAGTGGAGTTGGATGCAGCGCCTGGATTCGAGTCGCTCTGCGTTGCGGTTGCGGGTTTGGTGTCTGACTGTACTTCGGCGTTGTTCTGTTGAGGCTGAGTCGAGGCTTGCGGTGTATGGACCGCCTGAGCCGCATCTGCTGCTGCTGCTGCTGCTGCTGCTGCTGATGATGATGATGCCGGTGCATCCGTATCCATCTGCTGATCCGACTCTTCCTTCGCCGCTGGATCTGATTGCGAAGCACTCGCACCATCGCCATTCACATGTTTCGTCTGCTCCCCGCCTTCCTC
The DNA here is from genome assembly GCA_023212695.1 of Sporisorium sorghi. Classification (NCBI taxonomy): domain Eukaryota; kingdom Fungi; phylum Basidiomycota; class Ustilaginomycetes; order Ustilaginales; family Ustilaginaceae; genus Sporisorium; species Sporisorium sorghi. The sequence continues at coordinate 59,624 of JALCCG010000102.1, read as the reverse complement.
CATCTCCGCCCCCACACCCTCATTCCTCGCCTTATCCTGCTCATCCTCATCCACCTCCACCCCATTCCCATTAACCGCCGACGCATGTATCGCCACATTCACTCCGCCCTCCCGGCCACCCCCGGACATCGCCAGCGGCCTAAATGCCAAACTCGAGATCTGTCCCGCATGCCCCGGGAACGGCCTCACCACACTCCCCGTATTCAAATCCCACTGGTGAACGCCGCGATCCCAGCCGCCGGAAATCATGCTCGTCTCATCCGCGGTCAGCGCCAACGCGGACACTGCGCCCTTGTGTTTGCGGAACACATGCCGCGTGACACCCGGCTCGTGGCGCACGCCGTACAGGTGGATGTTGCCGCTCTCGGACCCGCTGAGGCCCCACAGCGCGTCCTGCTGTATAGCTAAACTGTGGAGCGCGCCGACGAGGCGGTCCTTCTCCGGGACCGCGGGGGGGTTGAGCGTGGACGAAGACGCGTGGGTGGGGAGGTGCTCCTCGTGCGCCCAGAACGCCGTGAGCGTGCCACCGCGCGTGATGCCGTCGACGAAGCCATGTCGCACGTTTTGCGTGAGCATCGTCCGCCCGTTCATGGTGGCGTGGACGTCGTACTTGCGCACGTACCCGTCCGCACCGCCCGTGAGGAGGGTCTGGCCGTCGAGCGAGAGCGCAAGGGCGTTGATGTGGCTCGAGTGCGGCGCTGCGGCCATGGGCTCGATGTGATAGCCGGCGGTGGTGGAGATGCAGGTGGGCGGGGGGTGGAAGAGCGAGCGACGGGCTTGGACTTTGTGGAGAAAGGTGGAGGAGAGCTGGGTGTCCAAAGCGGTGGCTTGAAGGCCGTTGCGCCGCGAAGCAGTCACGGAAGCATCGTCGTCGTCATCATCGGCTTCGTCCTGGTCGTCGTCTTCGCCAGCATCGGCATCGTCGTCAGCATCATCGTCGTCCATGTCGTCGTCGTCGTCGTCGTCGTCGTCGTCGTCACCGTCGTTGTCGTTATCGTCGTCGAAATCGGGTTCGTCGATGGGATCTTGTTCGTGTTCGTGCTCCTGCTCCTGCTCGTCGTCCATTTCCATGTCGTCGTCCATGATGTGATCGAGTATCGAAAGGAGGTATCTGCGCTGAAGTGGATCACAAAAGCTGCATCCGTGTGTGCTTCTGTGGCAAGGCAAAGTGAGGGTATGATGATGTTGAAATGGACAAGGTGGCTTCGAAGCAAGACTTTCCAAAAACGCGTCTCGACAAGCCGCGGAAAAGCGGCGAGAATGGCACTTTATCGGGGGAGCGTCTTCAGCAGATCGGGAAGCTGCTCAAATCAAGATTAGCGCATGGTCCACAATTTCAGATTTCGAGTGCATTTCGAGAAATTCGTCACACACGCTGCCCGCTCTGTCGAAAGGGGCTCTTGCTGTCTCTCTATCTCCTCCTCACCATCACCACCATCCTCTTTCACAGCACCACTCGCCCAACTCTTCACCATGTCTTCCGGCAAAGGCCAACGAGAATCCGTGTTCCCCACACGCCAAGCGCTCGGCTCCGCCAAAACCCGTCTCAAAGGCGCCCAAACCGGCCACTCTCTGCTCAAGAAGAAAGCCGATGCACTCACGAAACGCTTCCGCACCATCACGCACAAGATCGACGAAGCAAAACGCAAGATGGGCCGCGTCATGCAACAAGCCTCATTCAGCCTCGCCGAGGTGCAGTACGCCACGGGCGACATCGGGTACATCGTGCAGGAATCCGTCAAGTCGGCGAGCTTCAAGGTGCGCGCCAAGCAGGAGAACGTCTCCGGTGTGATCCTGCCAGCGTTCGAGGCGGACGTCAGGGACAAGTCGAACGGCGCACAGGGCAGCGGGGGCGAGTTTGCGCTCACGGGTCTCAGTCGGGGTGGCCAGCAGGTGAGCAAGGCGCGCGAGGTGTACACGCAGGCGCTCAAAGTGTTGGTCGAGCTGGCCAGTCTGCAGACGGCATTTGTGATTCTGGACGAGGTGATTAGGATGACGAACCGCAGAGTGAATGCGATCGAACACGTGATCATTCCGAGGCTGGAGAACACGATTAGCTATATTGTTTCGGAGTTGGACGAAGCGGACCGCGAGGAGTTCTTTAGGTTGAAAAAGGTGCAGGCTAAGAAGAAGGAGAAGGCCGAGGCGAGCGATCGGCAGCGGGCGAAGGCGCAGCAGGAGGAGGAGGATGGAGAGGATGACGAGGAGGATAGCAACGGCGATGAAGAGCCAGATGCAGAGGCGGGCGAGTCCAAGGATGTCGAGGCAGCATCGACGGCTGCGAGCAAGAAGAAGAAGAAGAAGAACAACAACAACAACAAGAAGGCTGCTGGCGGTGCAGCTGCAGCTGCAGCGACGACGACGACGGCGGCGGCCGACGACGAGCAGGGCGGCAAAGATCTGCTTTCGGGTGGCAAGGATGAAGATGTCATTTTCTGAAATGGCCCCTGCCCTTCCGTTGTCGATTCTGTCTTATCTGCTCTCGCACACACCTGTTGATTCTCTACACGCACACTCTGTTTCGCTCTCCCACGCGGCAATGATGTCCTTTTCAGTCTAGATCGCTTTGTCGCTGTTTGCTTTCGTCTGCGATCAAGTCCAACATGCGCTGATGACAAGCGACAAGGCCGCACCGACCACAACGCCGAGCGTGGAAGCAAAGACCAGACGTTCTTCTTCGCGTTTGCGCTGCCTCTCCAGCACCACCGCCGCGGGTGGCGAGTTGACGTGCTCCACCGCTTCGGTCGTCGACTCTTCTTGCGCTGCTGGCGCTAGAGGTTCCGTCGCTTCTTCTGTGCCTTCTGTTGTTGGCAGCGATGGCGCGAGCACGCTGTTGAGCGAGTGCTGGAACTGATCGACGCTAGCCAGTATAAGTTGTCTCGACTCTTGCTCCGCCGCCACCAACCGCGATTCGAACGTCTCTGCGAGCTTCTTGCGCTTGTACGGCTCAACGAGCAGGATTGCCAGGATAAACAGGAACGCTGCAATACCGCTTACAGTCAGCTATCACCTCTGCCAAACACCCTTGCACCAAACCGTTTCACACTTACCATTGAGACCAGCGACGACCAAGCTGCCGTACGTGCTCATGCCGCGCATACGATCGGACCAGATCTGCTCCTCGTGGTACCGCACCATGACCGCCTTCATCAGCTCGTCAAAGCACGCCTGCACTTGGGCCTCGGTGCGCTCGAGCACTTTTTCCGCCTCGCTCTCCTGGCGGCTCAGCGCGTGCTCTTTGCGCAGCAGCTCGGTGTAGCGCGACAGATCGCGCTCGTCCCACGACGCTTTGCGCGACAGCAGGTCGTTCGTCTCGCGCTGGCTCGCACTCCGGCTCTGCACCGCTTGAAGGTAGGTCTTTTTTGCGGTGGAAGCGAGGACGCGTGCAGAGTCGAGCGAGGACTCAAGTGTGCTGATGCGAGATTTGAGGGTTTCGATGGCTGTGTAGCCCGTGTGCGTGTTGTATTGGGAGGAGAGTTGCGAGAGTTTGGTGCGCAGGGAGGCGAGGAGGGAGGAGGTGTGCGAGGTTATGGTGGAGAGCGACGTGGAGGATGTGAGGCCGTCCAAGGAGGGGAGCGAGGCGGTGGCACTGCGCAGGCGAGAGAGGAGGGCGGATTGGGTGTTGCTTTTCGTGTCTGCAGCGGGTGAAGGGGTCGAGTTGGTGGTTGCTGACCCTATCGCACTTTCTGAAGGTGCCGATGGTGCTGACGGCTTTTCCTTCTCCCCATCATCTTGCTTGACCGTGCTCTCGTGAAGCTTGTCCTTCGAGTCGTCGGCGTATCGAGCTATTGACGCCGACGAAAAAGCGCGATGTACCCGATTCAAGCCAGCATTGCTCGTGTCAATGCATATGAGGGATCGTCTTTTCCTTGTCATCGAGCTGCATAGCTTGCTCGTTTGCTTGTGGTAGCTGCGAGCGCCGTTCGAGAGGCACTTCGAAGCTCTAGTGCTCGTGATCGGACCAGATCTTGCTGTCGACGTCAAAGTCGCCCGGGAGATGGATGCGAGCAAGCTTGCTGCAATTGTCCGTTGCATGATTGTGCTGTACACCGCACCAGCTACTGCTCAAGCAGCGTTGGTATTCGTCGTTGAGGAAAAGTGCAGGATGAGAAAGTGTTGGTCAAAGTGTTGCTTTGGACCAGCTCGGAAGAATCGCACAAATTAGAGCTCATCTCTCCCCGATCTACTCGCAATCGGGTCATTTACGCGTCCCACATGCGCCAAAAAAAAAAAAAAAAAAAACAAAAAAACAAAAAACGACGCGCTCGAGAAACTGCGCAAACCAACACTTTGAGCCATCCCCGCACACTCATCCTTCCTTCTTGCATCCTCCCTCCTCCAACCACTTTTGCAAAATGGACAAGCCAACGCCTCTCATCAACTCATCCATGCTCAGCCAGTTCTCCGGACAGACGGTGCGCATCGTCGGCAAGGTCCAAAAAATCACGGGCAACACTCTGCTAGTCACCACCTCGGATCAGGGCAGCGTCGAGATCGCGCTCAACCCGGACTCGGATATCAGCGGCAGCAGCTTTGTCGAGGTTACGGGCAAAGTCAGCGAGGGCGGTTCGAGTCTCGATGGCAACCAGATTCGAGAGTTTACCACGGTCGACTGTGGCGGTGGTGTTGGTAAGTTACCCCTAAGGATGAGGACGAGTGTTGTGAGGGAGAAGGTGTAGCTGACAACTCGTTTTGCACTGTACCATGGTGCGGTTGCGGTAGATCTGACGCTGGTCGAGAACGTGGTGCAGATCTCGGCTGCTTTCCCCGCTCTTTTTTTCTGATTCGGCTTGATTGTCGATCCTCAAGCATTCCGTTTCCGATACGACCTCCTCCTGCATTGTACCAAAAGTCTTGATCCTCTCACGTTTCCGCAGAATTCACATCCGCATCTTTGATCCTTTCCCTCGCTTTGCCATGACAACAATCGATGGCTCCGCCGCTTCACAGTCTGCACACGCCAAAGCCCTCACTCACACACTAATACCTTGCACGAACATCTATCATATTGCCACAGCGAACCCGACCTCCGCTCAACTAGGACGCACGCTGCCCAACCGGGTATCCCACCCGACCGCCTCTCCGTCCTCCTTCCCCCCCACCGTCCTGCTCCTCCCGCGCAGCAACATACTCCAAGCCCCTCTCGAGCAGCAACCACGGCTCCGTGCCCCTAACATACCTCGCACCCAACCACCCGAACACCCTCTTCTCCGCAACCGCCGCCACGTACCCCATCCACAGCGCCAGCGTGACTCTCCAGCTGTCTCCCCTCTCAATTCCACTCCCACTCCGCGTAGTCTTTGAGATGGGACATTCGACGCCGTACGAGCGCAGCAGCTCTTCCGCCCGCTTCGGGGGTTGGGACGCCGAGGCGAGGAGGAAGTTGACGTGTCTCTGTCTGATTCCGCTGTGCGGGACGAGGTGGTTGGTGAAAAACGCGTCGTGGTCGGGCAGCGAGCTGACGCCCCATCGTCTGGCGACGACGCTGCCGAGGAGGAGGGCTAGTCGAGGTGGAGTGTAGGTCATCAGGTCGACGTAGACGCCGTATGACCGCGTGTGGAGCACCAACTGCTTGCCATCGCCCTCGCCTTCTGTGCCGGTGATATGCAGGCCGGGATCCGCCGGGTCTGTCGAGACCACTTTGACTGTCCACCGTTCCCCCTTTTGGTGCAGCTCGTCCACCCGTCGTTGCAGCATCTTCCGAACATACTCCTTCGCGACGCTCTCTGCCCACCCTGGCTCGGGGTACACTAGGCCGCCGTCCCCACCGCTCGCTCCAGCGGGCGCGCGGTGCGGCTGGATAGCGTTGAGCGCCGGAGGCAGCCCGACGACGCCCTCGTACGCTGTGTCCCCGAAAGCCTCGGAGCACTGCACCATGTCCGGACGCGCGAACGCATCGAGCCGCTTGGCAAAGTGCAGTTTGCTCGCCTCCCACAAAATGCGCGCCAACGTGAGGAACAGATCGAACGGCTGGCGCAGCAACGCGGCGTACAGTGTTGCGGCGGTGAGCGGGCGCACGTGCCTGCCTGTGCGTTTGCCTTTTGTTGGTGGAGGCAGCGAGTCGAGCGTCGCCATGAGCTTCTTGACCAGCTTTGGCGGTGAGTCGGGCGACTCGACGAGCAGCAGCAGCCGGATCCCTAGCGCGAATGTGTCGAGCGGACCGCGGAACGGCTCCTTGAGGAACAGGCGGTAGAAGCCGCCGCGGTCGTTGAACGGCGAGACGTGGAAGGCGCGCGGGAAAGTCCATTGGTGGTCGTATCCTGCTCTTCCGTTCGATTTGGCTGTATCGTCTGCACCGTCGCCGTATGCTTCCTGAACGTCGTCTTCATCGACGCCAGCCTCGAGCACATAGATGTGTCGCTCGCTGAACGTGTTGTGCACCTCGAGCACCACGAGCCAGAATGCGCCCCTCTTCGCTGCATCCTCCTGCCTCGTTTCCACCTTGGACGTGCCGGCGGTGGTGTAGCCGTGCGGGCGGTAGCAGTAGTGCACGGTGAGCGGATTAATACCGCGCACACCTGCGACCGCGGGCATGGTGACGGTCCACACGTGACCGAGCTCGTGTCTCCAATCCCCTCCTCCTCCCTCACCATCGCAATCCTGGGGCCCAACCGTCAAAACCCCGCGCTGGCGCAGCTCGTACGCGAGCTTCAACAAAATCGACCCTGCGATCCAGCTCCCCTTATCACCCCGCAGCGGGATGTGGGTGCGCAGGTAGCTCTCCGCACTTACACCCGTGAGGGACCACGTTCGATCGTTCCTGGTGCGTTTATCTTCGAGTTGCAGGCGCTCGATACGCTCCGCGGCGCGCATGCGTGCCTTCCACCCCTGCTCTCTGTCCGCACTTGTGCCGGCAGGAGTGACGCCTCGGCGGGCAGCGAGCGCGGGCGCATCGACGAATTCGGGTTGCAGCGCGGCGCCCTTCCATGCGAACGCGCGCGTGTCCAGCGCCCGCGCTTCGAGCCGGTCCAAACGTAGCGCGAGGTAGAGCGTGTTGTACCGAAACGCGTGCGCAGAGGCGGCGGGCAGGAAGCGCGCGTGCCGTGTCTGCGCGGGCACGACGTATGCCGAGCTAGCGGAGGTGGTGGCGGAAGGGGCGGAGAGGCGTTCGAGGAGAGAGGGGAGCAGGCGCAGGGCGGAGATGAGCAGGATGATGTACAGCGGTACAGCTTGGGGCGAGGTGAAGAATGCCGGGCTGGGGAAGGGCGGAGTGGAGACGGCGACGGTGCCGGGGAACCAGCGTGCTGGCGAAGTGGCGTTGGGCGACATGGCGGAGGAGCTGGCTCTGGGCTGGTGGTTTAGATGCGCGGGTGGCAGTGAGTGTGCATCGTATGCGTCGTCGTCAGTGTCGATACGAGCAAGATGGATGCGAGAACGAAAGCCTCCGAATGCAACCCGTGAAGCTTTCAGTGGCCGTCCTTGTCGTCGATACAAGGTCGCAACGATGATGGAAGCGAGAATGACAGCCTCCAACTGCAAACCCGCACAGACATCAGCCGCCGCCGCCGCCGTCGTCGATCTGCTTGCTTGCTTGCTTGCCGAATCCTCCACCGCGTTGGACGTTTTCCAGGGTCCAGCCGCACGTTCTTGTCATCGATCCATTCAAAAGCCCTCTTCCATCCATCCATCCTTCCTCACACCGCTTCAACCCTCCACCACCTCCTCCAAACACCTCGGATCCTCATCTGCGTATCGTCGGCAATGTCGCGCAAGACCCCCCTCGCATCGCGTTCACTGGAATACCGCGCGCCTGAAACGCCCACCTTCCTCAAAGCGCTACAGGCGCAGGTTGCTTCCTCGCAACGCTACACGCCCGCTGCGCCTCGGGGCGAGCTCGATTCGCTCGTCGCATCCTCCTCCTCCTCCTCGACGGGAAAGCGCAAGCCCGACGCAGAGGAGGACGGGTGGGACAGCGACGACGCCATGCACGGGGCGACGGTGGTCGTGCTGCGTGAGGGCAAGCATGTCTCCCGTGATGAGGCTGTGCGTATCAAGCAGCAACAAGACCGGGTAGGGGAGGTGAAGAAGCAAAAGGCTCAAAACATCGCAGGTGCGGCCAGTGCACCAAGCAAGAAACGCCGCGCTCCCATCGATTCTGCGCAGGCGGATCAGTCGAACGGTACCGCCTCGTCGAACGACAAAGCAGGCCCGCTGGACGACGTCAAGCAGCTCATCGCGCTACACCGCCCTACACCCATGGCCAAATCGACAAAATCACCCGCTAAGAAGCGCAAACCTCCAGGCTCAGGGCTCAGCTTCACCCTCGACGACGAATGAATCCACAACCCCGCACACACACCCACTCTACATCTACCGGCAACTCTATCCATCTGTATTACCAAGTCTATCCACCATCCTTCCCCCCCCCATCTAGAGCCCATACTCATCGCTCAGCTTCTCCAACTTGTTGTACATCAAAAAGATAATCGCGCTGCTCGGGGCGCTCCTCAAACACGTCACCCCACAACCGGCATACAAGCCCCTCACCCCTCGCGTCCTATAAATCTTCTTGAACGTGTCGTAGAACCCGGTGCGCTTCCACTTCTCGCCCTCCCTAGCAGCCGAGACGGCGCGCATCTCCTGCTCGGTCTGCATGGTCGACTTGACCGAGTCCGCGGGGAAGAGCACCACGTTGTAGCTGATCCCCGCCAGCGCACCTGCGCCGACAAGCTCGAGCGAGCTGAGGTCTTTTTTCGTGACATCGTCGCGTTTCCACTGCGCCTTCTTGCGCGCGATCAGGTAGCGAGAGCAGCTCTCGAACGCCAGGAACCACGCTACGCCGCCGCCCGTCTCGCGCAGCAGTGTGCCCGTCTGCCCGAGCCACAGTCCGCGAATACCGTCCGTAGCGATCGTACGGCGGAGCAGCGCCAGCGGTCCATCGAGCGCCTTGTGCGTCTGCGCCGACTGCCCCGAGGCTGCTGCAGACCGCACCGCGCTCGTGTACAGCGACCGCGTCTGCTGCAGCTGTCCAGCACCACCACCACCACCACCAACAACAGGCGCACGCTGCTCGCGCGTAATCATCTGCACCTGCATCTTGCACTTGATCAGCTCGATCGGCGTCAGCACCACGCTCGTCACCGCCCCCGCGCCCGCCGCCGCAATCGCCAGCTGCGGAATCGACAGCGGCGACTCGGCATCCGCTTTGGCTGCAGAGCTGCTTTTCGCTTCCCCGTTGAACCGCCGGATCGCCGACTGGATCTGGTTGTACGTGAAAAACAGACAGGCGTTTTCGAGTGTCGCGCCAAACACGGGCATACTGAGTCCACGGTACAGACCGCGGATGCCTTCGTGCAGATACGTCTGCTTGAAGCAGTCCAACGCGCCCGCATAGCGCGCGGGACGGTCCGCCGACTGCGTTTGCAGCCGCACCTTGACCAGGTCGAACGGGTGCTCGAACACCTTGCTCACCATACCTGCGATCGAGCCGAAGGCGATGTCCTTGGACGCCTGGCTCAGACGACCGTCCGACGACGACGTTGTGGACACGGCGGAAAGCGCAGGACCCTCCTCCTCGTTGGGCGAGTGGATCATGTACTGGCGCGGCTGTGGAGGCTGTTGTTGCTGTTGCTTTTCAGACGCCACATCCTCGGCGTCGCCATACACACCGCCAGTGGCGCGACTCCAGCTCTCCTCCATGTGCTGTCGCGGCGAGTCGCCTTCGTCCATCGGCACCGAAACCGAATGGCGGTGTTTCGAGGCGGGCTGGAGCGAAGCAGCCGCCATGGCGCTTTCCAAGGCGGGAACAGACGCTAGGAGCGGGATCGAGTCGCGGTAGCTCGGTTTGTCGGGAGTGCCCTCACGCAGCGTCTCGATCTCGACGTTATCGACGTGATCGTGTGTCGACGAGAGCGTCGCAGCAGAAGCACGAGCCGACTCGTTGGTGCTGGTGCTGAACGAGCTGGCGGACGGCGTTCGAGCAGCCGAGGCCGAAGAGGTCGAGAAAGGTCGCTCGGGCGCTGCACCTTCGGGAAGCGCTAGAGAGACGCGACGCGTGCGCAAAAGAGGACTCGGGATGCTGTCGAATGCGGAATGCGCCGCGGGCTCGATGGCAAGACCGAACGAAGGACGTTTGCGATGCGAGAGCGACGAACCGGAAGCCGAGAGGCGGTGGCCCGCATACGAGGGGCGAGGTCCAGACGCAAAGCCGAGCGCTGTGGGATTCGAAGCTCGGGCAGAGGCTGTGCGATCAGCCCCAAGATTCTCGAGTGAGGATGACTGGAGCAGAGAGGCGCCGTTGGACTGGAAGCTGCCGCTGCTGGCAAGCGCAGGTGAAGCCGAGCCGTCGCCCGTGGTAGGTCGTCGAAGTGGATGCGGTGAATGGCCTTGCGACGACGACAAAGTGGGCAGCAGCCGATGCGATGTTGTGGAAGGCGCAAAGGTAGAAGTCGAGGCGCGAGGTGGAACAGGCGCCGATGAGCCAGAATGGTACGAGTGATAGCTCTGATGCGATTGATGAGAATGATGCGAGCAGCTTGAAGACGAGTTGAGCGGTTGTGCTGCTGATGCGCCCGCTGCGTGTGGAGCAAGGGCAAGAGAGTGTGGGCCCGAGGGTGGACGAGGAGGAGCAGGAGCAGGAGCAGGAGAATGCCAGGAAGAACGGCCGTGCGAGTTGGTGAAAGTCGAATTTATCGCTCCGACGGCGCCTGCGTGACTGACCGGTTCCGAGAAATTCGAGTCAAGCCGAACACGCGACGAGCTAACATCAACACCTATGCCAAAATCCGAAGCACGCATTGTGAGATCAGCAGCAGAAGCGCCCAACTCGCCATTGGCACAGTTGAAGTCGCTGGAGAATGCCGACGACGACACGGACAAGGGCCGCGAGATGTCAGCAGCAGTGAGCGGCTTGTGGTGGTGCGAATGAGAGCTGTGGCTGCCGAGCGCAGGCGAGCCGAGGAAGCTCGACCAGGGTCTGTTGCCGACAAGGCTGTTGTGACCGCGTTTAGCAGCGGTGGGCACGCCAGCAGGCGGAGGCATGAGCGACGAAGCGGTTTGCATGGATGCATCCGGCGTCTGATTGCCGAATACGCTGCCGGACGTGACATGCGAACCCAAAGACAGGACGCTGCGATGGGAAGGCTTGAGCGTGCCGTTCTCGAGTAGCGGGCTCGACTCGGGACTGGGTTGCATCTTGAAAGACGTACGCGATTCGCGCGAGTACGGCCGATACGACTGCGACTGAAACGAGAAGGGCGCTCGCAGCGTCACAGATGGATCGGTTGCCGCCGTACTGGAAGAGACAAACGACGAGCCGGACGAAGCCGCTCCGCCGCTCACATTATTGTTGATGATGCTGCTGCTGCTGCTGCTGTCGACGTCGCCGGTGGCTTCACCGCTGTCGGACGGCGTGAGGAGCCCGATGGAGCCGCCGTCGTGCGAGCGGGAAAGAGATTGTGTCCTGGCCAGATCCGCATTGCTGGTCAGGCCAGGGTCAGCGACATTGTGATGCATGTCAAAGTCGGCAATGTCCGGCAGACCTGCGGCAGGAGCCACCTGGTTGTATCGAGAACGATGCTCGGCGAGCTCTTGCTGCGTCGGCAAGATGACAGGCCCCGAGTTGCCCGTCAATCTACGGACCTGCTCGTGCGAAATGTGTTCAATGACACTGGTGCGAGCGGCAGCTTTGTTGGTGGACTCCTTGCGCGAGCGTGGTAGGAGCACGTCGCGGAGGGGTCGAGCGACGTCGATGCTCATTGTGCGCGAGCGTGAGGATGGTGCAGTGGCGTTGTTGTTGGCTGCCGAGTTGTGGGCATGTTCATTTGAAGCCTGGACGGTGGCCTGCGAGCCCAAAGCTTCTGGGCCCAAGCCAAGGAGGTGGAGCCCCGAGCGATCCGACGCGTCGAAGCTCTTGGCGCGAGATGGCAATGAGCGTCGCTGATCGTTGGACGCAGTCTCGGCAGCGATGGCGGCGTGCTCGGCGGTGTCCTCGTCGGCCAAAGCGGCGTTCGAGGCAGGGAGAACGGCAGCCTTGCCCTCTTTGTCCTTCTTGCACATCAATTTGCGCAGCCCCGAGACCAAGCTGCTCTTGTTCTTGGTGTGCTTGCGAACATGGGCGCTGGCGCTGGCACCGTTCGTGACGGGTTCGCTGGGGATAGGGGAAGATGCAAGCGTTGGCGATGTGGGTGCGACGAAAGCGCTGGTCCTCTTTTCGGGGCTACCAGGCATGCCTCGCATGCTCGACGTCGCCTCTCGGTTTGCCCGGGCTGCGGCGGTATCGACGCTAGATTGCGTATCGGGCAATGTTGCGAGAGTGTGATTCGACGACGAAGCAAGCTGAGGCGAGTCGAGCCTGCTTGCCATCGATGGAGGGCGCGCGTGTGCAGCAGAGGTGCCATTGTCGGGTGCTGCACGCCCTGGCACAGAGAAAGCCGTGGGGAGTTGATCGTGCAAGTGCACTTCTGGGCTGGAAGGACGAGAATGGGAGAAAGAAGTTGCGAGAGCCAGCGGGCTGCCGATGACGCTGCGACTGGGGCGACGATCGATGGCTGAAGAGGAAGAGGCCAGCGCCGAGCTGGCGACGGAGTTCATGGAGCTAGTTGGCACACGAGTGTCGAGGCCAGCAGCACGATCGTCGAGCGAGCGAATGACAAAGCCGGAAGCTGTAAAGGAAGAGGAGCTGTGCAGCGAGGGCGAACGCGGGTACTGATCCGAGTTGGTGGAGCGAGCAGCATCGCTTCCAGCATGTATGCTCTGGGCAAGGATGGGGCTGGAGCCCACGCTGGAGTGTGCACTGCTTCTGGCACCCGGAGACCGAAGCAAGTGGGAGCTGGTAAAAGGAGCTGCGGTGAAGGCGGTCGAAGATGCGATGGGTGGTAGGAGACCCATGGATGTTGTCGAGGAGGACGAGGTGGAGGGCCGGGAAAAGGTGATGGCATCGTCGAGGCGCTTCTGCTCGGGCAGGTCGGGGAGTGCGGTTCTTGAGGACATCTTGCGCATGAGATGAGGTGCAGATCTAGCGGCGGAAGAGGATGCGGCACCAGACATGCTCGAGATTGGTGTGGGATCATGCGCAGGGACAGAAGTGGGAAAGGCGAGAGGAGTTGAAGAAAAAGAGACCGGAGTGGATGTAGAGACGTATGGCGAGGTTGGTTGGCGCGACTGGCGACGTGTATCTGCATCGATGTGGGGACTGAAGCTGTTGACGCGCAAGGAAGACATGGAAGCTCGTGCCGTATAAGAATCTTGAAGCAAAGCTGCTGGCGAGTCGAATCGGTCCGGAGAACTGACGAGGAGGGGCGAGTCGCGGGCGACTTCCTCGAGGAAAGCAGCGTCGTTCTTGTCCCACATTCCATCATCGACACTGTCTACGGGGACCGAGATGCTGTCGCGCGAATGGATGCTGCTGAAGCGTTGACGTATGCTGCCCCATCTTGGCGTCCTTGTGTATGTATGTGAGCCTGGCGAGCTTTGCGAAGAAGAAGCAAGGTTGATGCCTGCAACTCCGAGACCAGTCGCACCCGCGCTGCCTGGAAAAGGCGAGGTTTCGAGTTCGGGTGTCCTCATGATTGCCGCTGTGGCAAGCGCGTCGTCGTCGTAGAGAGGAGACCGATATCAAGGATGCAGTTGCGAGAGCATGTTGGTGATATGCAATGCGATGTGGGTTTGAAGCAGCAGCTCGTTCGTATCTATGCAGATGGTGATTTGAAAGAAATGCGTTGTCGATGACGATGATGGTGGTGGCTGATAGTGATGATGATGGAGGATGATCGTTAAAGAGCAGAGCACCTTGAGCGAATTCCGAGTTGAAACCAAAGTCATTTCAATGGCGAATACGCCTTTCTGCAGACAGACCAACAACACTCTTTCGCTCTGCTCATCACTCAGGGACGCGAAAAAAAAAAAAGAAAAGAAAAGTCACAGACTGAATCAGGGCGAGCAGCAGCAGAGCAGCAGCACCACCGAAAACCTCCCCGGAAATGAATTTAAAATGAATTTTTCTGAAAATCAGTCGAAAATATCATCGGCCAATCGAGCGCCTGTGTTGGTCAGCTGTCCTTTCTCTTTCTCTCTCTTCTGTGAAGGCAGTCTGCTTCGGATGCACCGTCGAGAGAACGAACTACGCTTTCTCACTCCAGCCTTTCTACACGACAAGACCGCGCTGAGCTACAGCAGATGCTCAAGGCTGAGAGTTCTTCAAGGCTTTTGATCTTGATCTCGATCGGGGGCACAGCGGGAATCGCATTTGTTGCCGTGACACCGTTGAGCGCATAGCCGAGAAACCAAATTCTCGACGCCGCTCACGCAACCGCACGCTGTGCAGATCTCTTTTCTTTTTTCTTTTTTCTTTTTTTTTTTTGGTTCGCTGCAATTTTTTTATCATTGTTAGAGCGATAAAAAGCCACAGCCCGAAGATTTTGCGCAAGGTGGAGGTTTGCGTGCGCGCTCAGATCATCAACCCACAACGATGCTCCTTCACCTCTTCCCTCTTGACGCCATCCATCTCAAGCACCAAGGTTGACATCACCATCGCCATGGCCGACAATGCTTCGTCTCCACACTCGGTCGACGTCCTTCTTCTAGGCTCAGGCTGGACAGGAACCTTTCTCATCCCGCTCCTCAAGCAAAAACGACTCAGCTATGCCTACACTTCACGCTCTCCTCCAGACGAAAAACATCCGGACCATCACCACCGAATCCAGTTCGAGCTCACCCATCCTGTCACCGAGCAGTCCCTCCGCCCACTTCCGCGCGCATCTACCGTCGTCATCATCTTGCCCATCAAAAACTTGCAGCAGGTAGACGATCTTGTCCGCGAGTATCAACATCTGCACGGCCGCACCCGATGGATCCAGCTCGGAAGCACGGGGATTTGGGGTCCAGGCAGGAGCACCTCTTCCTCTCCCGTTGACCTCTCCAACGCACGAGCTGCTGCTGAGCAGCGTCTGCTAGAGAGCGCCTCAACGCAAGCCGCCGTTCTGAACCTCGCCGGTCTGTACGGCGATCAACGACAACCCAAAAACTTTGCCTCTCGCGTTGGCGCATCCAAGGAACTGCTCGCGGTCAAGGGCAGTGTCCACTTTGTTCACGGCAAAGATGTAGCCAGAGCCATTGTGCTTCTCCATCATAGCCACTCTGCCGGCTGGGGCCGCCGCTGGATCGTCTCGGATACCCGCGTCTACGATTGGTGGCAGCTCTTTCGCTTTCTACGTCCTGCACTGCCAGACCATCCGGACGACAGTCCAGAAACCGCTCAACGCTGGGTCAAGGAGCTGCTCGAGGGGAATCACATTTCCGTACTGCCCCGCCCCATCGCTGAAAAGGCGGGACAGACGCTGCCTCGCTACCTCGAGCGCGCCTTGGAAGGACACGAGTTCTGGGATCTCTTCCATGAAAAGCCCGGCGTCGAATCCGTCTACCGCGGCGGCGAACACGGTGTGCAGCCCAGTACTTTGCACACAAATGGCACAGTCGACGTCCACTCGCGCGATGAGAAACGGCCGTCCAACGGCCAGCGCAACGACAAGCTCGTCGGCTCCAGCACCCAGTCCTTCCTCGTGCGAGACTTCGACCCCACCATTTCTCAGGACAGCATCGACGATCTCATTCAGCGTATCGAGACTGATGCGCAACGTCAACTCCCCTCCAAGGCTGACTTTGAAGGCAACCACGACCGTCTCGGTCTCTCGCACCAACGCTTCTGCGAACTCCGCGACGCCTGGACCCCCTTCCTCCGCTCCCAACCTACTGCGGATGCGGCATCGCCAGAGCTCGACGACCCGATCCGCATCCGCCACAGCACCACCCATCGACCTGGCCCGGATCACGATACTTGGGCAGCAGAGCAGGCACGCATCTCGTCCTTCTCCCACTACAAAGTCCTGATCGAAGACGTCGATGTGCACTTCATCCACGAACGCGCCAACCCTCCCGCCGCGGGATTCGACGTCAAAGTGATCCCGCTCCTGCTGCTCCACGGCTGGCCCGGGTCCTTCCACGAGTTTCTCGACGTCATCAAGCCGCTTGCGCATCCGGGCAACTCGACCCCTGTGCATTTCGATGTCGTTGTCCCATCGCATCCCGGCTATTTGTTCTCTAGCGCTGCAGCAGGGCTGGCGCGCGATTCGCGTACAGGCAAGCTCGTCGGCACACATTCGGGTCCCGATGGCGACCTGCTCGTCAAGGACGTCGCGCGCATCATGCACAAGCTCATGACCACGCTCGGGTATCGCAACTATGCCATCCAGGCGGGCGATTGGGGGTCTGCTGTGCTGAGGAGCATGGCCAACCAGTTCCCCGACCATGTACGCGCGGTGCATCTCAACTTTTGCCCCAGCCAGGGCCCCAATCTCGTGCTGCCCGTGTTGGGGCGGGGGTTGACGCCCCACTGGGTGTTGCTGCTGCCTCACTTGGTGTCGAAGCAACGATACGCCAAGAAAGCACTGGGCGCGTTTGAGGGCTGGAGTCGCGGCGAGCGTTCGCGGTCGCCGTGTGGGCTCGGCGGCGCAGTCGGGTGCGCAGCCGAGGTGGCGGCGGAAGCGGCTTGGAAGACCGCCTCGCTGCTCAGCCTCGGCTCGATCCCAGCCCCGCTCTCCGCAGACGACCGCGCGAGCCTGCACCGCGGCATCGAGTTCGCCGCCACGGGCAGCGCCTACGCCGCGATGCACGGCACCCGGCCGTCGACGCTGGGCCTCGTGCTCTCCCGTTCACCCCTGGCGACGCTCGCGTGGGTCGCCGAAAAGATGTACGCCTGGACCGACGCCGATCCGGAGCCTGCGACGATTCTGGCCAACCTGACGCTGTACGAGACGACAGACACCATCGCAGGGTCGTTCTATCCGTATCGCAACCGGGACCCGCGCGGGCCGTCGGAGGTCGCCAGCGATCCGGCGAATTTCGTACAGCAGCCGACGGGATACTCGAGTTTCCCGATGGAGATCATCCAGGCGCCCAAGTCGTTCGTCCAGGCCAGTGTAAATCTGCAGTGGTACAGGAGGCACGAGCGCGGTGGGCATTTTGCGGCGCTCGAGCAGCCGGCGACGTTTGTGCAGGATTTGGTGGACTGCTTTGGTGAGATTTGGCCGTTTCGAGTGTAGATTGTAGTATAGATATGGGCAGAATGGTAGATGTCGAGATGCAGTGAGTGTGTGTGTGTTTTCAGCGCTTCAGTGTCGAACATCGAGCGTCAACACGCATCGCGCGAAGGCTTGAGATCTCTCAACGGCGAGTCGACTGGCTCGATGGGTATACGAAAAGTGGTAATTGAATAAAAAGAGTGTGAATGTACGCAGCTGGCAACGAAACGTCGACAGACGCTTGAGACAATCTTATGAGAGAAGCGAGATCACAACGAGCCCTTTTCGCCGCTCTGAACGGGATGAAGCTGGATCTCGTCCATCGTCGACCCGGTCTCCTGGGCGATCGACGCCTTCTCCGCTACCTCGGCGGCAAACTTGCTCGAGAGCGTGCCCTCCGACGCTCTCCCCCGCAGCTCCCTCTCCACCTGCTCCTCCCGCGCCACCTCCACCGTCAACTCGGCGCCTCGAGCTTCCGCATCTGTGCCCCTGCCCACCTCATCCGTGGGACACTCGACGAGCTTGATTTCAATCGGAATTTGATTCCGCAGCAAGTTTAACCCAATCGCCGAGCGAAACAGCGGATCCAGCGTGACCACCGTGCAGAAGCACGTCAGAAACATGCACGTGACAAACGTCACCACACTCACCATTACCACCGCCGCCCTCAGCGTCGCACTGAAGTCCCCCATCGCCACCTGCCTTGGAAACGAATTCGCCACGACAAAGACGGGCAAACATCCAAACACAGGGGTGCAGACCACCAGAAGCGCGACGTACAGCAGCGTAACAGCCGTCATGCGCCACGTGTTGCGCGCCACGCAAGCTCCCGTGCTGCCGTCGTCTGCGAGTTTGCCTTGGGTGAGCAGCCACCAGGTCTTGCGCGCGTAGTTGGATGGTGGTGGAGGGGAGGGGTGGCGGGCGAGGGCGTGGTCGACGAGGCTGGCGACGTTGGGGATGCCGTACACGATGCAGGGTAGCCAGAGTAGGAAGGCGGAGGAGGCGGAGAGGCAGAGGTTGATGCACACGTACCGGTGTGTGTCGAGGTAGGCGGCGGCGACGTGGCGCGCGGCCCAGACCAGGTCGTCGTTTGCCACCACCCCATCGAACCTGCTATCGACGGTCGAGTGGTGCGCGCGGTCCTTGATCGCATCGAGTATATCGCGAGGGAGTATTTCCGTCGCTAAGCGTCTCGCGCTGAAGTACGCTTGCCCGGACAACCCCGCGATCGCAAACGTCCCGCCAAGGAACAGCACCACGGGCACAACGAGCAGCGCGTTCAACACCACCACTCTCGGCAACGGCAGATAAAACCACCTCCTCCTCCCTACCCCGGGCGACAGCGGCGACCTCGGGCTACACCCAGCCACAAACCCATGCACACTCACCCACGCACCCACAACAAGCGGCGCCCACGGCACAGGTATCACCCACCACCACGCATTCGAGCTCACCCGCGCAAACGAAAACGCCGCTATCACCACACTCGTCACCGTCCAACTCGTCAAATAAGCCGCGACGCCGACGATGAGGCACAGGATCGCGTTGCTCACGTAGACCGTGCCGTAGGGGGACGATTTGCGGGAGATGAGCCAGAGCTTGCCGAAACTCTGCTTTTGCAGGATGAGGAAGAGCGTGAGCGAGAGCGAGAGGACGCACTCGGATTGGCTGATTAGGAGCCACGTGCGGTGCGCGGCTGTTTCGGGGACGTAGATGAGCTTGTAGAGCGCGAGGATGAGGTGGGCTTCGGTGGTGTTGCGAGGGAGGAAGGTCATGCTGGCTGGATTGATGGTGTGCGAGAGGCTCAGGGGTGGTGCGGGGAGGGTTAGGTCGGAGATGGTGTCGGGCGGCATGTTGGGCGGTCAGTGGAGAGCGAAAACGAGCGAGTCGACGCCCGACTGATCGCTGCAAACTCGGTGGTGGACGTTGAAATCGCCTTTGACTGCTGCAAACGGAATGTAAGTCGAGGAGTAGGAGGAGGAAAGGCGGAAAAGGAAGTCACCTGCCGCCTCTCCATCATGACCTCGCCTTTTATAGAATCCCAATCAAAAGCAAACTCCAACGCATGCTGAGCACCCTGAACAAACTCCATGCCGTGCCGCGCAAGGCAAACAAGCGCGTGTCCATTGTTCCGACGACACATGATGCGCCAGCCACCTTCCAAAAGAAGATGAAGATCACCGAGTGCATCTCTCCATCCGACCCCAGTTGCCGGGGCGGAAGCGAGCCGGCCCAAGCGCATTGTTCGCATGGCGCGCAGTGTCGACACGGGTCGCCTGTGGGCACGTCCCTTTGTTGCGTACAGTTAGGCGCCGTCGTAGTTCACGCTGTGGCTGTTCCACATGACAATGACGACCCGCACCGAATTTCCCACGCTAACACAGCGCTGAAGGAATGTTCCCAAGCCTAGTTGGGCCGAGAAGTCGGGTCGGCATCCTTGCACCACATACGTTCTCACGCAGACACCGTTGAAAGAGGGGAGAAGATCAGCCGGAATTGCAGTGGGCCCGAGCATGCGCAGGTCGCCCTGAACAGAGCTCTGTACCTCTCGCATGGACCAGCACGGCATTTGGTCTGCTTGTTCTCGGCAGCAAGAAGGGCAACGAGAATTGAGGTGAGTTTGGCATAGCGTCAAGAACTCGGGACTTGCGATCACAAGCGCTCCAATGCGCCTTTCCCTCACAGTTCACACTCGGAAGCTGCTTGGTCTTGATAATGTTCGGTAACAGACTATACATCATTAACGGCGACGAGAGTGAGGCATCATCATGCTGTCGGAGGAGGCTTGGAAACATCAAAGTGAACACCCTCCTGCACCTTGCCATCGGCAGTCTTGATGGTGATCGTCCCGTCGTCGTTGCCAAAGTAGGCCGACTTGGTCATGTTGCAGAACAGCCCGACCTCGAGCACACCGGTGAGCAGCTTGATGCGCTTCAACAGATCCGCGGGGTCCTTCATCTGCGCCTCCGGGAAGGGAGCGTCGATGCAAAAGTTGGCATTGTCCGTCACCACTGGCCCAGCCTTGGCCTTGCCCATCCTCAGCACGGGCTTGTGCGCGCCCATTTTCACTAGATTCTGCAGCACTTTGGCATACGCAAACGGCGCCACTTCAATAGGCACACCCTGCAGCCACCTTGTGCCGAGCTGCGAGCCGTTCTTGCGGTAGTCGGCGACGACGACAAACTCGTTGGCGGCCTCGGCGAGCACCTTTTCGCGCAAGTGGCACGCACCGCCGCCCTTGATGCAGTTGAGCGCATTGTCGACCTCGTCAGCACCATCGATGGTGACGTCGATGCTGGGGAAGCTGTCGACATCGCCGAGACGAAGGCCGGCGTTGATGATGAGCTCGCGCGATTGGAAGCCGGTAGGGACGAACCAGCGCTTTGCATTGACGGTGGCGCCTTGCTGTGCGATGCGCTCGACGACGTAGGGCACCGTCGAGCCTGGAAGTGGAGCGCGAGGAATTGCACAAAAAGTCAGTCAACTGCAGTGCGATTGCAATTGAAAGCGCTCGTGGCTACTCACCTGAACCAATGCCGATAATCTCGTGGTTGGGCTTGACGTGATTGTCAACGGCAGCGTAAGCAGCAGCGCGCTTGGCAGCTTCGACGCCAGAGAGCTGAGCCAGCTCGGTGCTCTTGAAAGCGGACGAGTTTGAGTTGGAAGCATTTGCTGCGCTAGCAGGAGTGGAAGAGGCCATGTTGCGCGGACTAGATCGTAGGACCGAGAAGGTGCGCTGAAGTTGGACAGTAGCGATACGAGGCTGCAGGAGAGATGAACAGCGAGCCAACGGACGGCAATTTGAAGCAAGGATGGAGGAGGAAGCGAGCGAACAAAGTCTGGATCGCATCGACGATAGGGAAAGAGTGAGGATGGAAAGAAGAAGCGAGTGTTGATCAAGCAGATCGATACGAGCTTCTTACACTCTGCGAACAACGGGTCAGGCGCACGTTGACGTCGATGCGTTGCTCCGGACCGGCTTGTGCTACATTATGTAATCAGAGGTAAGCTCAAGCTCGCAAGGGTCTTCTTCGCCACGAATTTTTTTTTTTTTTTTTTTTTTTTTTTCTTGAAGGAGCGTTTTTGGGGGAAAAAAAAAAAAAAAAGAAAAGAAAAGTGCAACACACTCATCAGTCTCGGCTCTTCCTCCTCTTTCCTTCCTTCGTCTCTTTCTCGTCACTTTCTCACACCGAGCCCACTCTCTTTCTGATCTCGACGGAACAGCCGCAACTGGTGACCAAGCATCGCTTCCGCCGCAACTCAGGACGCTGTGTGTCAAAAGCACACTCTGCTCTCAACACAGCCACATCCGTCCCTGCTCAGGTTTCCTCCCATTCTAAGACCGTCTCACGTCCAGTGCTTTGCTCTCGCGGCATCACACCGAACATGACCTCGATCAACATGGACGCCTCGGCAGATGCCGCTAGCTTGGACAGCCTGCACAGCGCTCTCTCCAAGATTCGCCACCACACCAATTCGAAACTCGAAAACCAAAAAGGTCCAGCACAGCTCCTTGTCGCTGTAGAAGCGACTCTCACCGAGCAAGACGCTTCCAGCGCATCCACCTCTGCAGGAGCAGCCGCATCTCAGCATGCTTTCACTCAGCGTGCTCCAGCCGAATACTTTCTCGCGCTCGAGTCCATGCTCGAATTGGCCAAATCGCCTTGCTCCCCACCTTCGCTCATGAACAACGTCTTCTACCTCTTGTCCATTGTCGCTCCCCACGTATCTGCTGGCATCGTCCGCGCAAAGCTGGCCACAATCATCCCCGCCATCGGCAAGCTGCTCAGCAACCCCCACCCAGCCACCTTCAACGTCAACGACACTTCGGCCGCAGAGAACTACGCATCCGCGCTCAAGTCGGCCCTCGCCATCCTTCAAGCCGTCTACACTGCCTTCGAGGCCGACACTGCTGCGCTCGAAAAGGATGTCCCACTGCGATCCTGCTGGTCGGCCACCCTCAACCTCTGCGCTGATTCGCGTCCCAAGGTTCGAAGACGCGCCCAGCTCCTCGCCACCACCATCCTCGCCACCACAGCTGCTGCCTCTGTCAAGCCGTATCACCCTTACCTCGAGCTCACCTTTGACTGGATCATTTCCACCTTGACGCATGTCGCAGATGCCGGCTCTGTCTCGTCCTCATCCAGCAAGTCCAAAAAGAAGGACGACCCACTCCATCCCAAATATGACAGAAAGTCCGGCACTGCCAAGCAAGCTCAAGCCGCCGCCGCGCTCCGACAGAACCAGGGCGACACCGCTTCCGTCGGCATCTGGGTCTGCGGCTTTGCCAAGCAGATGATCAACATCCTCCCCATCGCTCAGGTCGACGACCTCGTAGCTGCTCTGCTTCGCTTGCCAGGCATCCAGAACCCTTTCCTCGCCGTCGCCGCTTTCGACGTGTTCGAGGCCTTCCTCAAGACGTGCCGACCCAGCATCTCGTCAGGCGCAGCGCAGGCAGATGCGCTTCTCATCCAGCCGCACGTCACTTGCACTCCCAGCAGCATCGGCCAAGCTACCCTTTCGAGTTTGCTCGAGTCGCTCCGCTCGCCCGCCTTTGTCCCCTCGAGCTCCGACGTCCAGCTGCTGCCTGCCTACCTCCGCGCACTCGAGCACGCCATGTCGGCCTACTCGCGCTTTGAGCAAGGCCAGCCCGCCTGGCAACTCGCGCCACAGGTCTGGAACGACGTCTTTGCGCTTTCGCTCTCCGCCAAGTCGGATGCATCGCGCACCGCCCCTGCCGTCCGTTCTGCGGGTCGTGACACCTTGATCGCGCTCCTGCGCTACTGTGTCCCTGACGCTGCCGTCGCCGACTCCCTCGAAGCGTCCTTCTCCAAGAAGAAAGCTGCCAACGCTCCTCTGCTCGACATGATCCAGTCGATCGAAGACGCGCTCGGCAAGGATTCGCTGCAATACATGCACTCGCGCGCAGAGATCCTCTCGGTGCTCGCCTCGCTCATCACGCGTCTGCGCTACCACTACGTGCCCAACACGCAGCCTCCCCACCCCGCCGCTGCGTCGCTCACCATGCACATCGTCCAGACCGTCGCCGAGCTGCGCCAGCAAGACAACTTTGAGCACCGCGAGTACGCCGACACGGTCATTGCCGCTGCCGTCGAAGTGTGCGGCCCGCGTCTGCTCCTCGAGGCCCTGCCGCTCAATCTTTTCGGGGAAGCCGACGGTCCCGGTCGCGCCTGGCTTGTTCCGCTCATCCGCACCAAGATCAACAACGCCGAGCTCGGCCATTTCACGCGAGACCTTGTCTCGCTCTCGGAAAAGATCTTCAACAAGCGCCAGGAAGCCGAAAGCGATGGACGCCCCGTCGAGGCAAAGATGTACGAGGCGCTTACCGAGCAGATCTGGGCGCTCTTCCCTGCCTACTGCGCCATGCCTCGCGATCTCCTCTCTGCCTTCACCAGGCAGTTTGCCGAGCTTTTGACCAACGTACTCTACACGCAGCCCAACCTGCGCCCCTCGATCTGCCGAGGTCTTCAGGCGCTCGTCTATCGCAACGAAGCGCTCGTCTCGTCTGGCGCTCCCTCGGAGTCGCTCAAGCACGCCTTTGGGCTGGACCAGGCCGACGGCAAGGCCAGCATTGCTCATCTTTCCGCCATCGCACCCAACCTGCTGGCCGTGCTGTTCAACGTCTTTTCGCAGTCGCCCGGTGAAGGACGCGGATTCGTCTACGACACCATCGCCGCCTACCTGCGCGTCATGTCGCCGCAGGACGTGCAGAACACCTACACCAACGTCAAGACGACGCTCGAGCAGGCGCTGCCCACGCTCTCTACCAAGCAGAAGCGTGTCCAAAAGGAAAACCCCAACACGCCGCCGCCCGTCCCCTACACGATGCTCGACCTGCTCTCGGCGCTCATCCCGCACCTCGACAAGAGTGCCAACGGCTCGGCTGCCGACCTGTTTGCGCTCGTCTGCCAGGACAACGTGCTGCGCTCGCACGATTCGACAGTCCAGAAGAAGAGCTACCGTATCCTGAGCCGTCTGCTCGAAGGCGATGCCGGCAAGCAGATCTTGCTGGTCACTGATGCGAACGAAGGCGCCAACCGGGTTGGCGACTTGCTGGACAAGCTGCGCGAGTCGACGGCCAGCGTTGCGCTCGGTGCCAAGCGCGATCGTGTGCTCCTCCTCGCCACGCTTGTGCCAAGCATTCCTTCCAACGAACTGCACCACCTGCCCACCATCATCCCTGAAGCGGTGCTGGCCACCAAGGAGGTCAATGCACTCACGCGCCAGAACGCCTACGAGCTGCTCGTCCAGATGGGCCACAAGATGGAGCAGGGCGGCGTCATCAACCGCTCGCTCGTCGAGGGGCATGCTGCCGCGACCGAAGCGCAAGACGAGGACGACAGCGAGATGGCCGAGGGCGGCGTCGTCTCGGCCTCGATCAGCGAGTACCTCACCATGGTGGCCGCCGGTCTGGCGGGCACGACGCCGCACATGATCAGCGCCACCATCACTGCGCTCTCGCGACTCGTGTACGAGTTCAAGGAGAATCTCGAGCAGAGTGTGCTCGACGAGCTGCTCAGCACCATTGAGGTATATCTGCAGTCGGCGAACCGCGAGATCGTCAAGTCGGCCATTGGGTTCGTCAAAGTGGCCATCGTCGACTTCAACACGGCGCTGATCGACGCGCACCTGCCCAAGCTCATCCCGGCGCTGCTCGGATGGTCGACGGAGCACAAGCAGCATTTCAAGGTCAAAGTGCGCCACATTTTCGAGCGTCTGCTGCGTCGATTTGGGTTTGAGCGCATCTACCAGCTCACGGACCAAGACAACCGCAAGCTGATCAACAACATCCGCAAGCGCAAGGAGCGGGCTAAGCGCAAGAAGGCCAACGCTGCTGCCGAGCGCGAGGCGGGTGTTGGGGAGGATGACGACGACGAGCCCGGTCTGGCGCCTCGTATCCTCAAGACCAAGGGCGGCGGCAACGATGCGTTCGAGGAGGTGGTGTACGGGTCCGAGTCGGACATTTCCGATTCGGACGACGATGTTGAGGACCAAGATGGCGAGGGCGACAAACGCAAAGGCGGCACCGCGGCTGCGTTGGCTCGCAACCGTAACCGCAAGAACGGCGGTGAGGCTGACGAGAAGCGAGGCCGTCGTCGTGCCAAGCAGCAGGACGAGGTGTACATCGAGATGGACGACGACGACGACGTTCCCATGGATCTGCTCGACCGCAGCGCCACGGCGCGCATCTCGCTCACCAACCCGAACGCCAAGAACGCCGCCAACGGGCGCAACAAGAAGCGCCAGCCGGGTCAAGAAGCGAGCAAGTTTGCGCTCGACGAAGCCACGGGCCGCATGGTCATCGACGACGACGAGGCTCCCGCCGGCAAGGGCAAGCGCGTCTCATTCGCGGACGGAGCCGACGCCGCCCAGCCCGTCGACGTCGAAGGTGCGGGAACCGCGTACATCAACCAAGCGCGCGGCGTGGACGGCATGGCACAGGTGCGCGGCGGCGCAGTCAAGTTCAACAAGAACAACAAGCGCACGCGCGAAGCCGAGCGCGAGATGGAGCTCGAGCAGATGGCACTCGAGGAGGCGCAGGACCGCGCACGCCAGGTGCAGTCGGGTACGCCTGCGGCTGCATCGGACCGAAAGAAGCGCGTCAAGGAGACGATCGGCAAAGAGTTCCGTGCCAAGCGCGGCGGCGGCGATGTGATCCGCAACGGCAAGAGCCCGTACGCGTATGTGCCGCTGAGCCAGGTGGCGGGCAAGAAGGCGGGCAAGGGCAGCGACAATGTGTCGTACACGGGCAAGGGGGATAAGAGTCGAAAGCGTCGTTGAGCGGTGAAGATGCTGTAAAATAGTACTTGTGCAACGTGGTTTCCATCACGAGATTGCGTCAAGTGTGTATGCGGAAAGGGTGTCTATGTG
Organism: Sporisorium sorghi; assembly: GCA_023212695.1. Lineage (NCBI taxonomy): Eukaryota > Fungi > Basidiomycota > Ustilaginomycetes > Ustilaginales > Ustilaginaceae > Sporisorium > Sporisorium sorghi. Next base: position 33,717 of record JALCCG010000102.1, on the reverse strand, counting down.
CGTGACTGCGGCTGATGGGGTGGCCTCGACCCGGCAGTTTTGGCAACACGCATCCGACTCCTCTGCAGCATGGCCTGGATGGGATCGAGTTTGTGCTCTGTTTCACCTCTCTCCCCCGACGCCCTGCTCCTTCTTGGCAGGCGGTGCAGACTTTGCCTGCTCTCTGCTCTGCATCTCGATCAGCTGCTCAAAATGAACCCAGAAGCTCTTGCCGTAGTTGATGAGCAGTTCCCGGCCCTTGTGGATGGGTCTCACCGCAAACAGGCCCATCTGGAAGCGCGGCTCACCACCTTGTTCCGGACTCTGAAGAAAAGAGCGAAACTCGACGTTGGGCTTGGTCGCAATGCCACGGTAGTCGTTGACGAAGCGCGATTCGTTGCCCCAGTGGCGGCTGTCGAGGTAGAGCGCGGTGGGGTCCGTTTCGTTCTCGAGAGACAGAGCGTCGATGTCATCTGCCAAACGCTCGACAGTGCCGGGTTGAGCTTCAACAGCAAGCCTCGGATCATGGCACAGACTCAAGTCGTAGGTCGAGTAGAAGTCCGCATCCGCCTTGGCATGCAGCACCCCCAGGTAGGGCCGGATGAACGTGTTGGGCGCAATGTCCTGCGCGGCGAACAGACCAAACGAGCCCGCAGCGGGGTGGCAGCTCAGCTTGCGGCTCGTCGAGTGGAAGGAGTCAGGGCACCACGGTGTGTCGTTATCGATGCGGTGAATGATCAGTGGCACCTGGTATTGTAGAAGAGTGGTGTAGAGGGTCTCGAGTCGGCCGTCGTTGTGCGTTGCTCGAGGCAGGTTTGCGGGGCTGCTTGGGCCGGCAGTCGGTTCGTGTGTCGGCTGTGCAGCAGCGGTCAAAGGTGGGAGCACGTAGCGTGTGGCTATTGACTCGGGTATCGACGGAGCGACCAAGTTCTGCGTGATATAGACCACATGGTTCGGCCAGTTGGAGGGGATTTGCAGACCACCATCCCCGTCAACTTTGCGACCGTGTGACGTTTCGTGCGACGCCCACCATTCGCGTGCTCGGGCGTTGAGCGCTGATTTCGAGCAGGGTGCCGGCGAGTGATTGGTCTTGAGAGTGGGATGTATCAGCGCGTTGACTTGCCGAGTGCTATCCGACCGCGCAGCAACCACCTCCTTCGGCATGGTTGGTATCCAATGTGACGGTCAAGAAGAAAGCGCTTTTCTCGAGAATTGGACCCTGAACGGCCAAATTTCCATCTTGTGAGATCATTCCATCTTGTGAGATCACCGATTTGCTTCACTGCCATCGGGCCAACTTGCGAAGAAAAAGAAGAGCACACCGCAGCGGCAAGGCTTTTTTTTTTTTTC
>JALCCG010000102.1:0-32290 GCA_023212695.1 Sporisorium sorghi | reverse complement strand
GATTTGCTTCACTGCCATCGGGCCAACTTGCGAAGAAAAAGAAGAGCACACCGCAGCGGCAAGGCTTTTTTTTTTTTTCTTCAGTCATCTTCACACACACACACACACAGAAATCGGCACCTTTCGAGTCACGGGTCAAACAAATATTTTTTATACAAAAATAAAAATGCTTTTTGTTCACATGACAGGCCAAACGCTTGCTTGCTTGCTGCTGCTGCTGCTGCTGCGCGTTCTTCCGCGTCGTGTCACTCTCTGTAGCGCAGCAGAAGCGCAGCAGAAGCGCTTTGAACTGGAACCGGCTTGAGTGAAAGGCACTCAGCATTTTGCTTGTTCTTCTTCTTTCTTCTCGCCATCATTCATTCTCGCGCTTTCATCCTCTCTCATCTTTAACTGCGCACACTACTCAACACCCTAGCGGAAACACCTCCACCATGGCGCCCATGATTCCAGGCGACAAGTACAAATCGTACAAACCCATCGACCTCCCCAACCGGTCCTGGCCCTCCAAGATCCAGAAAACCTCGCCCATCTGGACCTCGGTCGATCTCAGAGATGGCAACCAGGCGCTCATCAACCCCATGTCTGGCGAGCAGAAGCTCAAATTCTATCAAAAACTAGTCCAGGTCGGCTTCAAGGAGATCGAGGTCGCTTTCCCCTCGGCCTCGGATACCGACTTTGGGTTTGTACGACACATTATCGAGAACAACATGATCCCCGACGACGTCTACATTCAAGTTCTCACTCCGGCTCGTGAGGAGCTCATTCGACGCACGTTTGAGTCCATCAAGGGTGCCAAGAACGTGGTCATGCACATGTACAACGCCTCGTCGCCGCTTTTCAGGAATGTCGTCTTTGGCAACTCGCAAGAACAGACCATCGATCTGGCCGTGCGTCACACCAAGATCGTCCGCGAGCTCGTGGATCACTACTCAAAATCCGAAAACGGCGGAACCAACTTCAAGTACGAGTACTCGCCCGAGACGTTTACGCAGACAGAAATGGACTTTGCCGTCAAGATCTGCGAGGCGGTGCGCACCGCGTGGGGCAAGGCTAGCCACGACCACCCCATCATCTTCAACCTGCCTGCGACGGTAGAGGTGGGACCGCCCAACCACTACGCCGATCAGATCGAGTATTTTTGCAACAACATCACCGACCGCGCCTCGGTCATCGTCTCGCTCCACCCACACAACGACCGCGGCTGTGCCGTCGCTGCCACCGAACTCGGCCTGCTCGCCGGCGGTGACCGTGTCGAGGGCTGTCTGTTCGGCAACGGAGAGCGAACGGGCAACGTCGACATTGTCACGCTGGCGCTCAACCTGTTTTCGCAGGGCATCCAGCCGGGCGAGCTGGATCTGTCGGATATTCAGTCGGTCGTCGATGTTGTCAGCGGCTGCAACGATATCCCCGTTCACCCGCGTCATCCGTACGCCGGTGATCTTGTGTTCACGGCCTTCTCGGGCAGCCACCAGGACGCGATCAAGAAGGGCTTCGCAGCGCAGGCCAAGCGCATCGCGGAGGGCGACAACACGTGGGAGATCCCCTACCTGCCCATCGACCCGCTCGACCTCGGCTGCACGTACGAGGCGGTCATCCGCGTCAACTCGCAGTCGGGCAAGGGCGGTGTTGCCTACCTCGTCGCGCAGAGTCTGGGTCTCGATCTGCCACGCAGGATGCAGGTCGCCTTCTACCAAGTCATCCAGCAAGTCGCCGATCGCACAGGCAAGGAGATGATCACCGAAGACATCACGCGCATCTTTACACAGACGTACCACCTCGCTTCGCTCGAGGCGGGCCGCAACGAAGGCCGCTTCGCCCTGCGCGGCTACTCGCTCTCGGACGACCTCGCCAGCAGCATCACGTCCGAGGACGAGCACGCCTCGGGGCTCCAAACCCCGCGCCCGCGCCGATTCACAGGCAAAGTGGTGCACGAGGGCAAGACGCACGAGCTGACGGGCACGGGCAACGGCGCGCTCTCTGCGTTCCTGGATGCCATCGAGTCGACGTTCAACCTGAAAGCCGAGATTCGCGAGTACAGCGAACACGCCATCACCAAGGCGTCGAGTGTGTCGAGCTCACAGGGCGCGCGCGCCAACGGATCCAAAGCACAAGCCGCCTCGTACGTCGAACTCATCGACCCTGTCCAGAAAGAGCAGCTCGGCGAGAAAAAGGCCCCCGGCTTCTGGGGTGTCGGCATCGACGTCGACATCACCACCGCTTCGCTCAAGGCCGTGCTGTCGGCGCTCGGCAACATCACGCAGCCCGAGGCGGTGATTGCGTCTGCCGTCGATGCCGCTGCTGTCTCGAACGGCAAGCATTGAGTGAGTCACGCACAGCGTTCTGATGTAAAAAAATAAAGAAAAAAAAAAAAAGAAAAAAAAGAAAAAAAATGCAGATATTTTTTCCCCAGTGTCGGACGTGTCTAGCAAACGATGCAATCCTCGCTGAGCTTGAAGCCGAAGATCTCGTGGTCGATCTGTTTCTCGATCGCCCTGAAGTCGGAGCGGCTCTTGAGGAATTCGTACAGCTCTTCCTGGCCGAACACGAAGCCGTCCTCTCTGTTCGTTGAGCGCGTTGAGCCCGCTACGCCATCTTTCGTCTTGAGGAGTGCAATAAGCTCTTTGCCGTCGACGATAAAGTAGTTCGCCAGGGCTTTCAAGCTGTTGTACATGGGCAATATGCTTGCGTCGCGTATCCTAAGCGACGCGACGAAAGCCGTGTACAGATTAAGATCCGCAATGAGCTGGAACGCGCCCTGCTGCGAGATCGTCAGCGACTTGAGGTGTTTCGCCAGCACATGGAACAGTCTCAGCGCGACCTCTGCATGAAACAAATCCAGAATCTCCCGATCCGTGGCGCCGACGAGCAGCGCGCAGTGGAAGCGCAGCAGCGCAATCGTCGCCAGCGTTGCCCGCGTCCCCGTATCCAACGCCGCAGCCGTCTCCGCCCCCGCGTAATCCCCCGGATCGCGCTGCGAAAACAGCACCCACTCCGCCCGCTTCATCAGCAAATCCACACTCACACTCAACCCCCCCGCCACAACCTCGTCCAAATTCCCCTCGAACGCCTTCTTCGCCCGCACGACCGGGTGCAGGAAATCATCCGCATCCAGTTTAAGCATGGGCACCAGCGTCTGCGCAAAGTACACCGCACACAGCTGCTGGATCGTATCCGCAATGTGCGTCAGCTCGAAGAACTGCACGAGGGGTAAGACTTGCTGGTCAACAGCGCACGAGTCGCTGTCGGAAAGCGGATTCCATTGCCGGATCTCGGATGTGGCTTTGGCGAAGCCGGGCGCGATGTGCTGCTCGCCGAGCACTTGGAAGAGCGACAGGCAGACTTCTTCCATCTCCTCGATGACGCGGCGGCCGTTGGAGGTCGTGGGAGGGTAGACCGTGAATGCTTCCATTCGTTTGAGCGATTCGCGGTTGACTTGGATGAGGGATAGGGCGGTGTCGAGCGAGAGGAGCAGTTGCAGCCGCTCGAATCGGCTGCGGTCGGGTGAGGCGCAGGAGGGGTCCGCGGTGGGGTCCGGTTTGTTGGTGGCCGTGGCTGTCGCTGTTGCTGATGCTGTGCGTGCAGAGGACGAAACTTCGGTGGCTTGGCTGGAACCGTTCGCGCTCCACTCGGCAGCCTCGACAGTCGAATCTGCCCCTACCGCCCACGAGCTCCCATCGACACCATGCTGGCCACCCTTCTCGTTCCACTCGTTCTCAACACCCACATCCGCAAACCCGCCAAACTCGTCCCCCTTCGTTTCCTCCTCATCATCGCTCTCGTCGTCCCCGATAACATGCCCATCCGGACCGCCGAGCACCTCCTTGCTGAAATCGACATACCCGTTGTTCGCCGCCCCGTGCGGCTCGCCCGGCGTGCCCGCCCGCTGCGGCGTTCCCACGTTGGATCCGCTCGCATTGCGCGCTCCCGCCGCTGCGGATTGCTGCCACTTGAGCGGGTTGAGCTGGCTCAGCCCCGTGCCCGCCGTGCGTATCACCGCGCCGCCCACCGCGCCCGCTGCACGCGGAACAACGGTGACCGGCATGAGCAGCACGTCCTTGAACCCACTCAGCACGTTCTTCTTGACCTGCGCCGGATTGCTGCTCGCCAAGAACGCCGTGTCCATCGCCTTGCCCGCCTTGACTCGACTGCCAGCACCCGCTTTCCCCGCCCCACTCGCACCCTCGCCCTCGCTGCACATGTCCATCATCACCCCGCGCACCCACTCCCGCTCCTCCTGCAAATACTCGTCGAGATGCGCCTCGAACATCGCCAGCACGATACCCCGACATCGCGCCGGCGTCACGTACTCCGCATGGCGCGGCTCGATTTTCTCGAGCGTATCGGCGATCTTGAGCGCCTGCGAGAACGTCGCTGCCGCCGCTTGGAGGTAGATGTGCAGGTCAATCGACCGGGCCTTGGCGAGCACGGCATTGATGTACTCGCCCACGACTTCGTTAGCGACACGAGAGGCAAAGGCGAGCAGCACGTGCTGCTGCGGTGGGAAGACGCGCGCGACGAGCGAGCCGTTGGACGCTAGACTGGCGAGCGTGTCGGCCATAAAGGCGTCCATAGCTGTGAAGTCGAGTGCTGGGCGGGACTGGGTGGAGGTCGAGACAAAGTTGGCGTCGGGCCGATGTGTGGTGGTGCTCTTGAACAGCGCATCTTGCTTTTCGAGAAAGCTGAGCGCGGCGGCGTTGCCGGGGTGGTCGAGCAGAGCCATGTAGTTGGTTGTCTCTCCGTCAGCTGGTATTGAGCCGCCGCCAAGGGAAAGCCCTGCCTGCGCTGACGGCTCGGCAGTCGAGGCAGCGAGGTTCCATATCGACGTAGCGTGCTCGTGCATGTCGGCCTCGGCGCGCTCGACGGCCTTGCTGACGTCCATCCCGCGCTGCCCTGCCCGCAGAGCATCGTTGCGCCGTGCATCAGCACCTTCGAATGCCGACAGCAGGACACCTTCGAGGTAATCGGCGGCTTCGCGGATCGACATGCGCAGTCTCCACTGGTCTTGCTCCAAGACGTCCGTAGCATCGCTTTGCGCTGCCGACGTGGCTTTGGCAAAGGAGCCGAGCACCAGTGGCCCCGTGAAGCGCGCTACGTTGCACACCATATATGCTTGTGACGATAGAGACGATAGACTCGGATCCGTAAAAAGGAGAGAGGTCGTGGGCGACTTTTCGAAGAGAAGACTCTGCACGAAAGGTTTGAGCGAGACGGCGATGCGCTTGAATGTCTGATACGCCGAATCCGGCTCGGTGCTTGGCATGGGCAGCTTCGACTCGGCTCGATATGAAAAGACGGGTGCCGAAGAAAAGCTCTGGCCGGATTGACTGGGCCTTGACGATGACGACGAGACAAAGCCTCCAAAGCTCTCGTCGTCCGGGCTCATGATGGTCGCTGCTTCAAAGTCGCCAAAGTCGTCATCGTCGGTGTCTTTGAACGGGTCGTTGGTGGTCGTTTTACTGCTGGACGACGCCTTGCCTGTATTGGAGCCGAGGCTGTTCTTCCGACTCGGTGGAGCGTCGTCTTTGCCTACACTCGGACGTGCAGATGGAACGGTGGACAGATCCGGGTTGTAGCGCAGAGGACGCCCAGGCACCTGCTTGTACTGGAGAAAAGCGAGCTTCTGCGCCCACAGCCGCTCATCCGCCACAAATCTCGCCAATGATCTCGCTGCCAGCGCGCAATTGGGCAAGTCGGCCACAGAGACATGGCTGAGGATGCGCTGGATGACCGTCGACGGCAGCGTGCCTATAGAGAACGGATCGAGCGAGACGTCGTTGACGTGGCTGCTGGTCGATGCTGACCCAGCAGCAGCAGCAGCAGCAGCAGCATCTGCCGAGGTGCTGATCCGTCCTGAGCCCTTTGTGGTGGGTACGAGTGGGGCCCAGGTGGTCTCCATGGCGAAGGCGAAGGGGGGGGGTTTGGTGTGTGGTCAAGAGTCAGGAGCAGCGAGACGAGTTTTGCTCAACTTCCTCCACTTTGCCAGCCTTTGGAGCGGGTTTTTTTGGCTTCAAAACGCGCACAGACTGTCACAGCCAGTTTCTCTGAATGCTGTGAATTGACCTTTGCGATGTTGTATGCTTTGCTAGAAAATGCTATGATGGCTCGTGACCCGACAGAGAACCTCCTTCTTCACTCAGTCCATCGCTCAATCCGCCGCTCGCACCTTCGCTGAGTGTGTCGCTGAGATCTTCGAGGTGTTGACTCGTGCGGGAAGGCGTGGTTGCAGCAGCACCAGCTCCATCACCAGCCGCAGCGGCAGCATCACCGCCTGAATCGGCTCGCGTCGAAGCTCGAGTGGTCCGATTCGCTCTTGGCTTGTTGCGGCGAGTCGTTCTTGGCCGTGCTTCGGCAGAGAGCCGTGAGTTTGAAGCGATCGACCTGCTCGACGAGTCAGCAGTAGCGACCGACTTGCCCAGCGCAAAGTCGAACCAGCGCTTCCACGACTGTGCCCTCTTGGCTGCGATCTTTTCGGCTCGTCTCCGCTCGAACGCAGCTCGATAGCGTTCGTAGCCTTCGCGAAACTCGGGGCTGACTTTGCTGCTGAAAATGAGTTCGCCTCTGCTGTTCTGCGCTGGAGGTATCGTTGATGAGGATGATGTCGCTGACAAGCTCGCCGCACGAGTGGTTCGCGTGTTGAGGTACATGTTGAAGTTGCGCAAGCTTCGATTCGCTTGCGGCACAAACTTGTTCGCCGACCGGATGCGCTCGGCGTGCATGCCGCTCGCAAAGAACAGAAACAGCGTCGTCAGGCTGATCATCAGCACCGCCGCCAGACTGTACTGCAGGAACACCGACGACCGAGGCGAGATCGCCACCAGATGCGCCAGAAACGCGATGAAGCTGACAAACCCAAACAGCAGCATCTCGTACTTGCGTTTGCGAGCCTGCAGTCGAGCCGCATTCTGCTTGAGCCGCTCTTCGAAGATGAGCAGGTCGCGAAAGGTGGCTGCATCGGCGGCGGGGTGGAACGGCGGCTCGTCTTGGTCTTTGTCCGCTTCGCCGCGATGCTGTGTGCGGCCCCGCGTGGATGCCTTTGGTGGCATGATGTGCGGTTGAAGAGGGTGACCGTCGATCGATCGATAGGAAGCATGCCAGAGTTGTGGCAAAGAAGTCAAGCGACAGATGCTTTCGAGCAGGAGCTTCAAATTCGTCGTGATGCACCCTTTCAGCCTGGGGAAATCGGCGATTGATTTATTATTTATTTTTCCCCGAAGGTGAAGATCGTGGGGTCTAACATCAATAAATAAATAAAAAATTTGGAGGCTGTCTTTTTTGAGCCTCATTTTTTCCGCCGATTTTTTCTGCCTGGATTTTTTCAAAGAGAAGAAACGAAGTTTGAAAATGCGCAGAAGCGGTTCAACTGACTTCACAGCCAAGAAGGACGTTCGTTATCTTTCCCAAGCTGAGTTGAAGTAGCGCACCTTTTGAAAGCGAAGGCAGGGGCGCTAGCTTGCATCTCGCGATTCACCTTCCAAAGACACACTATACCGCTGCTCTGGGCCCACGTTGCAGACGACGCCAAGCTGCTCGAGGAGCACGGGTAGCAGTAAGTTAGCGAGAAAGGTCAATTGCGTCGGGGTCAAGCAGGGCGGTCTCGAGCGCTGCACACGATGCAGAACACCATCGACGCTCTGTATGCGCCACCGCCTCGTACCTAGCATGTGCATGCTGTGGGAAGAAAGAACAAGATGACGACCCCGAGCTGCTCGGCTAAGTGTCACGTCGAAGCGAGAGCGTCTGAGTTTGTTTGTCTCCTGTCTCGATGAGATTTGCAAGCAAGGAAGACGACCTCCTTGTTCACGCTACTGCACGCCTAGCTTCGAGCTGCATACCGTATGCAGTCGACTTTGTGTGGCCCACGTCGGCTCACCCTTGATAGCGCGACATACGATCAAGTGGCGTGGGGACACATTTGCCAGCCAACCTTGGCGAATCGGGATGGCCACTGTATGCAGCTGCCAGCAGCCAACGATCGTGCTGTTTGCGCCACCGTCAGGCGATAGCGATAAAAATGGCCAACAAGAGGCGTTTGTCGCCTTGAGGCGGAGCTAAATCCGACCAAATCCACAGAAAAAAAAAAAAAAAAAAAAAAAAAAAAAAAAAAAAAAAAAAAAAAACTGAATGGGACGACGACGTGGTTGAAAGCGGGCAGCAGCTTGCAGTACAGTAAGGGTCTTGAGCGACACGTTCTAGATCATCAGAAGCAGGGTCAGAGACATACGCACAGTATCTTGCAGCTAGCTAGCGAGCCTGCGAGATGCACTTCGGCGCCATACAGTAACTCGGTCCCGACAGCCAGCCCTACAGTAAATTACTGTAGTGGTTGGTGGGTCACGGGGAGAGGGATCGACAATCTCAGGAACCCTGGCCGAGCTGATCCGACGCTACAGTAAATTACAGTAACCACTTTTTTTTTTTTTTTTTTTTTTTTTTCTTTCTTTTTTTACACATGCTGGTCGAAGGCCCTTGCAGGCACACAAACTTCCACCGAAGGAACGTTGAGAGCTCGCCTAGACAAGGTTTGGCTGGTGCCGAACCGCGCTAATGCAGCTTGGCACATCTCGTCACCATTTTGCTTGCAATTTGGCGTGTCGCGCGCGCGCGCGCTTGCGATTCGAGTGTTGGTCTCACTTTTGGCTTGATCGACTCGCTAAAAATGAGACACAATCGTACGTTCCGTCTCTCTCCTGCATTATTTGCCGCCTCAATGCTGACCTCGACTCGACTCGACTCGACTCGACTCTCAATCTCTTTGTGTGCGTGCTGCCGCCTGCATTGTCTCGTATCGCATGTCTCGGCTGCCCCGCCGGTATCACGGCTTACTGTATTGTACAGGCTCATGGATCGGTTTCTGTGTCTCAGAGTGTGGCCTAGTCACGAAGAGTTCTGCCACTGTCAAGATCCCCTTTGTCGCTGAGTCTTTTACCCGCTGCAATTCAAAGTGCGGGATGCAAAAGCGCAGACGGGGGAAAAAAAAAGAAAAAGGCAAGGCTGAGGACGTGCATAGATAGATTCTCAAGCACGCCGAGGCGGATCTGACCAGCCGCAAGGGAGCCAAGGGAGCCAAAATTCATCAGATCGCAGGCAGCCGTCAAAGGGCTCTTTTCAGTTTATCCCTCGCTGCTACTGGCTCATTTTCCCCTTGTTCCCGCCAAGGAGACCCTGGATCTGATGCAGCAGCGGGACTGGGCCGTCGCGCCCACTTGGGCTGTCTGGGCTGTCTGGGCTTGTTCCCTTCCGTGCATGATCTGCAACCGCTGCAGCAAAAGTGTGTCTCACATCCCTTTGTCATTTCTCTCGCCCTTTGTTCCTTTCTTGCTCAGCCCAAGCTCAAGTGCGCGCGCGCACACACGCTCTTTGACATGCAGCTCAGCAGTGAACGGACAATCCGACAATCCGAAACTCGAGCGACTGAGCATTTTGTTGACGATTGACAACCGCCCATTCATATCGGCCCTGGACTCCGACAGTGGCCATCTGCTTGCTTGCTTGCTTGCTTGCTTGCTTGCTTGCTTCTGCTTGCTGCTGCTTGCTGCTGCTTGCTTGTTTGTACATGTGCTTCGTGCTTCGCGCTTTGGTACCAAGCAAGACAGGCAGACAGGCTGCATTCGAGTCTAGGCTTGATTTCTCGGCCCACTCTTCTCCTTGCATGCTTTTGACCACACTCGCAAGGCATTCACGGACATACACCGCACCGTCGACCTTGACTTGATTGGGAAAGCGCAGTGACAGCTACAACAGCTTTTCCGCAAGCCTCGCTGCAACGTCTACACTCGATATAATCACCGTCGATTTCCACTGAATCACCATCACCGTCACCACCAAGCCTTTCTCTCCTACCACCACCACCACCGCCATCCCTCGCTAATCTTGCCTTCGCCCTCGTTCCCCTACAATGACCGCCTTCTCCACCTCTTTGGGTCGCTTCCAATCTATGCGCAGGCGCGACTCGAACAAGAAGCCCGTACAGCCCATCGACGTCGACGCCGCAAAGCAGTACAATCACTCTGGCCCTTCCTCGGCTGCTTCCACAAGCTTGCTCACACCAAGACCTCATCACTACCGTCGCAGTACCTCAACCTCTCCAGCTACCCCTGCTGCAAGCACTTTTGCGTCACCATCAACAGCACCTTCCAGCACACGCTTCGTCTCTTCTCCCACTTTTGTCTCGTCCACCGCATTCGCCGACGACCTCGATGCACTCACTCCTCCCCTCAGCCCCGTACACCCCAACAGCGCCGCAGCAGCGCAAGCCACCAAGTCGCCCCTCCGTCGTGCCCTCTCCCGCACCTTTTTCTTTGGCAGCACACACAGCACTTCTTCTTCGAATCAGCAGCCCACCGCTCCTCGCATCTCTTCTCCAATCCTTCTGCCCCTCGATGCCCCACCAACTCGCACAGCCCGTCCGGCGCGGCCCGCTCGTCCAGCCACCTCTCCCGCAACCGCACTCTCGCCTCAGCTCAACGCATTTGGCTTCACCCCTGCCGTCATGACCCGCTCGCAAACCAGCGGCCCCATCGTCGTCACCCCACCCGTCCATGTCCCCGCTCGATCACGCAGTCACACCCTGATGCCCGCTCTCACCACCCTGACCGAGAGCTCTTCTGACAAGCTCGCCACCTCGCAGCGCTCCATCTCCTCATCCTGGTCCATGCGATTCTCTCGCGCGCCTTCGCCCGTCCCATTCACCCACACCGCCACCAGTGCTCCCGACGCCGGTGCTCAACTCGGCTCGCCACCCACATCGCTCAGGTCGATCCGACAGAGGCACGCACGCAAGTCGATCCATTCCATCTTTGGCTCCCCGTCAACTTCCGCTTCCAGTGCGACGCCCGTCAGCGCCAAGCCTGCTACTACCGATGCCCCGCACCTTGTCTCGTTGCGACGTCGATTGACCCGTCGTGCCTCGGAAGAATCCTTCCATTGCCGTGGTCCAGGCTTTGACGCCCCTCCAGCCGCAGACACCAGGCCCAGCGTCGACCTCGACTCATCGCACAGCCTCGGCTTCCACTCTCGTCCTCCTCGGGCGACCGTGCCTCGCTCTGTCTCCGTGTACTCTTGCTCCCACCCTGCAATCACTCACTCCAGCGGAGCAAGACGCATGAGCGACCTTACCATCACCTCGTTTCAGGCCAAGGCCAACAGCAACGCCAGCGCCAACGCACAACGCAACGTCCCGGACATTCTCAGCGAGATCGAAGCCGAGCAAGGTTCCGAACATGCCCTTGCCGGCTTGGGCCTCGTCGATTCTCTGCCAGCAACGCCTCGTGCCCCGCCCAGGCGACTGTCGGCTACATCCCGGGTATCGGTTCCCGAAAGCATCCCGGCTTCCACCCTCTCAACTTCGTCCACCGTCTCGCTCTCGTCCGTCGAGAATCAACTCACTTCGTCATGGCCCGACATTCCCACCATGTCCAGCTGGTTCTCGACCTGCCCGCCTACGCCGCCTTCCTCGATCCGACTTCAGCTCGAGTTTCGCTCGCTTCCGCCGCCATCTCCCGCACTGCTCTCGTCATCCACCACTGCCGAGCTCAGCGACAAGAAACCCAGACCGCTCTCTGGCATCTTTATCTCGTCCAACTCGTCCGTGCTCGACCTCAAGGAGGCCGTCGCCACTCGCATGCACGACTTGGGCTACCGCCTCTCGCCCAAGAACCTCGTCCTCACGCTGCATCGCAACGAGGATCTCAGAGTCCAGTCCAAGACGGCGCTCGGCTTGAAGCTCTCTGTCTACGGCAAGAATCCGGCCAAAGTCCTCGATGATAGCAGCAGGCTGCTCTTTGAAGAAGGCGCGCAGGAGGAGGATCTGGTTGTCGTCGACTGCGATCCCTCGCACGTCCTTTGGAGCATCTAGCTTTGTTTACACTCTCTCTGATCACATTCGACAGTCACTCACTTGTATACCACGCTTAACGCATCGCACATGCAGAAGAATCGATGCCTGGCTGCCGAGTACGGAGCCTCCTGCAGTATGTTCCCTCCTTCGACCTCGCTGAAACCGCGGATGGCTACGACTGAGAGGGGGTGCTCGGGAGCGGAGACGTTCAACTTGTGAACTGAGAGGATCGCGAAGAAGGACTGGTTACGTAAGCCAGGAGAAGGAGAAGAGTGGTGCTGGTCGAGAATGCAAGAGTCTGCAATTTGAGTTTACTCTGTATGCCAGATGCTGCTTGTCCAGCCCAAGCCACAGCTCGTTTATGCAGGGCAGGGTCTCATCGAGTCGGGTTACCAGTAGCAAGGCTCGCTCGCTCCAAAGCTGCAATCCTACTTCTGGTGCCGATTCGGCCGGTAGAGACTCGGCGAGCGAGCCCAAGTGGAGATTTTATTCTTGCCAAAACACACGCATGCTTGCACAGCAGAAGCAGCACAGCATCTTGCTTCCCTCCTTGCACCATACAGTTACCCTGCTCAGCCTGCTCAGATCCCAGATCCCCGACAGCAGGTCTCAAGTCCTCAAGATGCCAACGAATCAGCACTCCTGATCAGATCTCGACAGCACGAAGCCTTACGGATCGTCCCCGCCCACCAACATGGTGTCTGGCCAAGCATCTTTGGACGCTGACCATCGTACTACTTCGGCCTTGTCCACGTCCTCTCATACACATGTCGATTCGAACGATGCACGCGCACAATCGTCGCCTTCCAAGATGACCCAGGACGTCTGGTCCGCAAAGCACGCTGAACCTGCCGTACCCAGTGCTCAGGCAGAAATAAACCACCAACAGACCCATCCTGCAACAGATCCCGGTCTCATTCCCTCTGCCCCCGACACAGCACAAGTCGGGCGACCCACAACCAGCCGTCGAGACCGAGCAGATCGACCCCCGCCTCCACAATGCATGCAGAGCTGCATCGAAAGCATCGAGTCCTGCACTCAAAACGTGGTGCGCTTCAACGAGCGCATGGAGGTCAGCAGAGTGCAAGCCGAACAGCAACGGCGCGACAACGGTGATCCTCTTGTCGCGAAAAAGGCTATCATCCCTATTGTGTTTGCCATTCTCTTTTGGGTTTTCTTGGCCTACGTATGGCGGCTGTGTAGCCGACTCATTCAGCAGAACCCCCAAGGAGTCGCTCTCGGAAGTAGACGCCAAGGTATCGGTCTGCTAGTAGGATTTGTCGTGCTGTGGCTCATGACAATGTGGTCCTATGTGGTCGTCATCTCCAAAGGCCCCGGCTTGGTCAAGGACTACGTCCCAGAATCCGATCCTCCTCCCGCTGCCGTATCGCCAAATCCACAGCAGTACGAGCAGACTACAGCCGCACCCATGCCCATCCCCGGACAGAGCCATCTGAGCTCCACGCCGGCGCCGTCTTCCTCGCTGCCCTATCCGTCGTTCAACGCCGACTTGGAGAGATTTGGAGGCTACCGCGCTTCCTCGGACAGCATGCGCGTGCTGCCAGGATCCGTCGAGCCGCAGCAAGACGCTTTCGCTGCACAGCACTCTTCGCACTCGCGCGACATCTCTAGAAGCACGATCAAGGACGACGATGCAGCAGCGGCGCCGGGTGTGGATCAGCAACTCGGTGCAGATCCCTCGTCACCCACAGATCAAGTCGCAGCATCAGATGCAGCAGCTGATCCGCAACTTGCTGGTGTGATTGGACCTCTGGCCGCCGCCGTAGCAGAAGGCCAGGGTATGCGCGAGGGTGCTCGAGTGGCAGAACACCCAGCTCCTGGACCACCCCTCGGCGACACCACGCAAACCAATGCGCCAGCCGAAGGCGGCACCTTTGGCTGGGCAGCCCCGCAGCGACGACCGCAAAACGACCCGCCACCGCTCTCGCCCGCCGCGCTCTACTGCCACCGCTGTCGGCGCGTCAAACCGCCGCGCGCACACCACTGCCGGCGGTGCGGCACGTGCGTGCTCAAGATGGACCACCACTGTCCCTGGGTGGGCGGATGCGTGGGCGCGCACAACCAGCGCTTCTTCTTCATCTTTGTGCTCTGGGTCACGCTGCTCGAGGCGTACACGCTCGTCAGCACGGCCGTATTTTTTCACCGCGGCGTGCGCTCGCTTGGTGCACCACCGCGCGGCGGCTCGGCGTGGAAGGTGGATGGGTTTCTTGTGTCGTTGTTCCCGATCTCGGGGATCTTCTTGGTGTTCACGGGTGCGCTGTTGTGCACGCATGTGTTTTTGATGGCGCGCAATATGACGACGATCGAGCATGTCGGGGTGAATAGGGTGCAGGGGCGCGAGAGGGTGTTGGTGGATCGCTGGGTCGGGACGCAGCGCAAGGGAGGTGCGTTGGGAGCGCTGAAGCAGAAGCGGCAGATGGTGAGGGAATGGGATCGCGAGTGGGGCAGCTGGACTAGCGAAGCGAACCGCTGGTGGCTGGGCGGGTCCGACGAGATCCACTTTGACCAGCGTCAACAGCAGCAGCAAGACACGCCCTCGATCAACGGCGCACAGGAAAAACAGCACGCACACACTTCATCACACACCGCAAAGAAACGGAAAGGAGCGTGGAGGACCAACACAGAGCAAGCACTCGGCGCGTCGGTGTGGATGTGGTTCGTGCCCCTCGGCAGACACCCCAACGAGGGACTCGAGTTCCCCATGAATCCGCGCTTTGGTGCGCAGGGTGTGTGGCGCAAGAGGCAAGACTGGCCGCCCGAGCTGCGTTGATTGTCACACTCACTTTTAGCGTCGATGGCGCGTTGGATAGCTTTGGAATATATACCCTCTGTTTCGATCGGTGGAACTCTGAGAGAGCTTTGATAGGAGGCTTGAGCTGCCACTCGAATGCCACTGGCTTTGCCTGTGTCGATGCTGTCAATGTTTTTTTTTCATGTCAAGTCTAACCGTGGTGACGCGGAGGGCCAAGACTGAATCGGTCTACGTGGCTATCTGGATCGAGACAGATCCTGCAGGATCCTCATCACAAGTCACGGCGTGAGCGCAGCACAGACGACAAATGAGCTCACAATGAGTTGATGAAAGTGACAGTGCAGCTCAAACCTCCTGCATGACGTGATCCATCTCGCTGATCTGCACCAGGTCGTGGCCCTCTCCGAACTCCTTGTCAAAGTCGTCCTCGTGCTTGCCGCCATCGTCCATGTCCGAGTCGCTGTCGTCCTTATCCACCACCTCTCCGTTGGCATCCACCTTGAGCTGGCCACCCATGAGCTTGGCAAACGTCTCCCTTTCTTTGGCCTGCCGCGACTCGATGTCGGCCAGCTCCCACAGACTGACGCCGTTCTTGCCCTCTGGGTACGGCTGCGCCATGGAGCGGATGAAGAGCTTCGACTCGACAATCGCCATGTCCGTCGACAGGTTCGAGTGCGTCTCCTTGATGTACTGCGCGATCCACTTGGGCAGCTTGTTGCGCTTGTCCGCGCGTGCGAATCGCTTGTCGGCAAACACCATGAGTCCGTAGTCCGTCTTACCTCGCAGTACTCGTCCGACGCACTGCGCCGCGTGTCGCATGGCGTCGAACGTCAAGAAATCGTTCTCGCGGATGCGGAAGTTGTCCCGCAAGAACTCCAGTCGAGCCTTGAGGATACGCGACTCGGTATACTGATACGGCACGCCAAACATGATGACGGCACGTCCATAGTTGTGGTCGAAATCGATTCCTTCCGACACCTTGCCTCTGGCGACGGACAGCAGGATGGCACCGCGTCCATTGTCGCACGCTCTGCGGTAGTTTTCGAGCGCAATGCTCGTTTCAGGCGCGTCTGGTGTCTCGATAAAGATCAGCTTGTACTTCCACACTTCGTCGAGGATGCCCATGTCGTGCCACGCAGCGACGATGCTCTCCATGTAAAGGTAGGACGGGAAGAAGGCGACGATGCCGTCCGGCACGCACTTGGCATACTCGATGAGGATGCTGCCGTAGTTGCGCACCACGGCGGGATCGTTTCGCACCTCGAAGCGCGAGCTGATGGCGACCTGGTCGCTGCCTCTCGTAATGACGAGGGGCAGGAAACATTGGCGTGTGAGTGTCATGGCGTACGACTCTTGAACGATGGCATCGAACTTGAGCATCTTGGGGTACATGTCGAGCGGGCTGATGGTACCGCTGGTGATGATGACGCTCGAGAAGCGTTCAAAGACGGGAGCGATGGCCAGACTCGCATCGAGGCATGTGAAGTGGAAGATGGGATTTGGCACGGTGGCGTTCTCGGTTTCGAAAGGTTCGAGGATGAGCAGGAAGCCTTTGTCGTACGTGGCGACCAGAGTGGCGAATGCTGCGACCTTTTGCAATGCGGAAAACTCGTCGAGGCGGGTGAGCTCGAGCGTGCTGACGAGCATGCGGAGTCGTTCGGCACAAAAGCGCAGCGGCTTGCGCTCGATGTAGGTGATGTCTTTCAAATGCTGCAGGAAGCTGGCGGGTGTTTCGGCCACGACGTGAAGGACGCGCATGCGCGTTTTGAGGTACTCGACGAAGCGCTTCAAGAACGCGACGAAGTGTTCCGCACGACGAATGTTGCCCGGCACGGCTTCTGACAAGAGATCGTCTGGGAGCACTGGATTCGCCATGAAGGATTCGGCTTCTCTCTGCTCGCCCTGCTCTTGCAAGCCCTGGACCAGGCGCGCATACTCGTCTTGCAGCTTGGATGCATCCGTCTTCTTGATTTCGTCGACGCGTTCCGAGAGCTGGTTGATGCTGCGGTATGCGCTGTCGAGCATGGGCCGTGTGAGATCGATGGAGAGCGACTCGATGCAGACGTTGTCGATGTTGTGCGCCTCGTCGAACACCACGATGGCATCCTTGCTCATCTCCTTGCTGACCTGCTCGGCGATCTTTGGGTCGAGAAGGTAGTGGAAGCTGTAGATGATGATGTCGACGAAGGGAAGCATGCGTCGGATGGCAAAGTAAGGACAGATGCCCTTGTCGCGCGCATACTCCTTGACTTCTTCGAGCGTCCATACGCCTTGCGGTATGAGCTGGCCTGGCTCCATCTTGCCGAGTTCTTCGTGGAAGTCGCATAGCTCGACGCTGCCGGGATCTTGACGGCCCTTCTCGCAGGCCCAGCTACTGGTCATGTCTCTACACCTCGCGTCGACGACCTTGCCCTTGCGTTCGCGACTGACGTCAGGGTGGATGCAGAGGTTCTTACGAGAACTGAGACCAAGCGCGAGGATGTCCTCCATCGGGCCGCCCGCTTTGCCCTTTCCTTTCATCTCGACGTTGTGCTCTCCAGGACCGTTGCTGCCCTTTGCCTCGTTCTTGACCACCTCCGATTCTTCGCCTTCCTTGACGTTGTATCTTGCTCTGTACTCCATCAGACGCTTCAACTCTGCAAGCGCCTTTTCGATCTCGGGGACGGTACGCGAGCAGTAGATGAGCTTGCGCTTGGCGGGATGGAAGAGCTGGTACGAAACGATCAAGCTGAGTAGCGAGACGGTCTTGCCAGTTCCGGAAGGCATCTCGAGGACGCAGTGGCCGTTGGCGTCGAGCGTGCGCTTGAGATCGGTCATGTACGCATATTGCTCTGGATAGATCTTGGGGTACGGGAAGAGCACGGGAAGCTCGTCAATGTAGAACTTCATCTTGGGCAGTCAGCCCCGGCCAAATGGGCTTGAGGGCGCGCCGAAAGCAGGCTGCTCGATATCCGCTGGATGAGGTGACAGTTTGGGAGGTGGTTGAAAGTGCGGAGAGATTGATGGATGCGGCATTCATATTTCTCAGCTGCGGCTGTGCTGAGTTACGCGCATGTGGAGTAGAGCGCTGTCACAATCGGGGAATTTGGATTTGCCTGGGATCGGGAGATTCCCGCGTTCCCGGACTCGATTCCGCAGCCTTGAGCTCCTTCCGACGTTTGTATCGGTTTTCTTGATCGCTCGCAATCGAAGTCGGCCCGCGGCTCTACCCTCGAGATGAGCCTCCTCGCTCCGACAACTCCTCTTGCCTCCTGGGTCGCCCGGTTTCCAAGTCTGTCACCCGATCATGGTGCTTGACCACTCTCGTCGCCATCGCCGGAGGTGCTCGCCCAGGTCCTGAACCAACGTCGTGGTCGCGCAACCGCCCACTCTGACGCTTGAGCGTGGCCGAAGCGTTTCTGACACACGGTGAGAATGTACTCGGCGATGCTGGACCAAAGGATGTTGTGGTACCCAAAGCTCTGTCGACGGACGTAGTCAATAGGCGCGCGCACGAGACCGACCGAATGGAACCGCCATCTCGAGGATGGCTCTGGAGACGGAATTGCGTCGCCACGAATCACAAAGTCTCTCCAAGCTCGCAACAGGTTCCCACCGTTTTCCGTGAGACTGCAAGTGATTGAGACGAGGCGAGCAAGATACGAACGACGGCTAACGGGTGAGGTGATGGTACAACGTCTCTTCCGTGTGGTTGTAGACGTTGGTGTGGATGCGCTGATCAATATTCTGCCACCAGCAGACATCGAGCTTCTCGATCTTGAGCAGATCGTGCTCTGCAAGCGACAGCCTGGGGTCCTGCTTCCTGACGAAGGCAATTCCAAAGTGCTTGTTCATGCCAAGCGAGCCAATGACCCTCCTGTCACTCCTCCTGAAGAAGTTGAAGAACTTCGACTCGGAGACGAACTGCTGGGCTTCTTTCTTGAAGTCCTCCAGGGAGCCAGGCTGAGAGGTTGAGAAGCCACGACTTGCTTCGACACCGTGGATAGCATGGGCGGAGGAGTAGCAGAGAGGATGCAAGTAATGCCTGCGAGGGCTGATCATCCTGAGTCCAGTCCCATAACATCGCTGGATCCTGCCCTCAAGGGTGGACAGAGGAGCCGTCATCGCGCCTGAAGCGCTTCTCCTTGATGCCAACTCTGACGTTGTCGTATTGAATCCCATTGATGACAAGGATGGTGTGTCGGACGACCTTTTTTGATCCAGTGAGCGAGGCGTTATCTCGCTCGCGAAGGACGGCGCGGGTCTTCTCGGCCTCTTACGTCGTCAAGCGTGCGTGCGTCGTTGCAGCCTGAACTCTTCCATTTTAGACCGTCAGGAAGCGGCAGGCCGTTTGGTAACGAATGACCTCTTTCTCTTTGCCTGCCTGGTCGGAGATGACCACCGTTTGCCCCAGCGAGCCTTCCAGCTCCTGCATGGAGGGCTGTGGCCCTCGCCAGACTTTGTGCCTTCGGCACCAGCGGAGCCTTCAGACAGAGTTTTGGCCCTGGACTTGCCTTTTCCTTTGGCCTTAGCCTTAGCCTTGCCTCTCGCCTTGCTCTTGCCCTTGCCCTTCGCTTTCTTCTATTTCTCCTCCGTGTCATAGCTCGAGGACGATGAGACGCTCCCGCCATCGCTCGAACCTTCGTCGCTATCGTCCTCGTCCTTGTCCTCGATCACAAGCAGAGCTCGTTTCGTGATTTGATCCGCCTTGCGGGTGGGGCTGATGACGTCGGTGTCATCGTCCACATCGCTCGGCTCGCTCGGTGCATAGACTCGGGATTGTTCCTTGGCCTTGCCCGCCTTCACATCAATGAAGATCACCTCATCTACCTCGTCGTTGGTGCTACCGGGCCGAATTCGTTTCGTGACCTGACCAGCCTTGCGGCCGGGGGGCGACGATATTGGCATCTTCGTCCAGACCGACAGGGATTGGGCGCTTCTGCACCGGCAGAGAGACACCCTGCTTGCACTCGGCGGCTTTCTTGAAGTGGGTTTCCTGCGCTTGATGCACTTTCCCGCGGTCGAATCGTGCATGATATCGAGCCCGCGGCGACTTGATCGAGCTTGGTTCATTTCCGCTCAGCCCCGCACGCTGCTGAGGCGAAAGTCGAAGGAAAGACGTACGCCCAGTTCTGTGCAGCAAGCAGTTGGCTGTGATCCTTGTCTCACTTCCAGCGTGGATTTCAGATGCCGACATTGAAGCTTTGCTCCTCCTTCGAAAGCCGTTATCGGGGCCATGGCGAAGCTCAAGATCCCGAGGAAACATTCTTCTTATCCATTACAGAAGCGAAGCAGTTGCAGGCACATCGCGACTGCTAGCTGCTGCTGCTACTCTTTCGCTTCAGTCAATGCATCCACGTCGTCTTTCCGCTCCACACATGTCACGGTCGTCGAGCCTTTAGTGGACCGCGATACCTACGAAGCCTTCCGGGAGGGACGCAACAGGGTTCCACGAGCAGCGCATGGTTCTCCCGTGGGCGCTGCTTAGGACACGACCTGTCTTGCGCTTGAAGAGCAGCGCAATTTCTCCTGCTTGTGGCGCGCCAAGGGGTTCAGGACATCCCAGAGTCACCGAAAGGCTGGATTGCGGACATCTTCACGCAAGTTGAAATACTCATAGCCATCGCCGCAAGGTTAGAAGGGTTGCAAGCCCGGAGATGCGATCGAAAACGCTCGTTCCAGCAAAGATCAAAGCCGCCTCTTGCTGGAGTGAGGATGCAGCTTTGGAGGAGCACTCCCGTTACTCGGTCTACGGAGAAGCATTTGCGAGAGGTGCTGCTTCGGCGCTGCTGATGGTCTCGTTGCTCGAGGTCGTGACAAGCGCGACTAAGACATCCCGTACGAGACAAGCTCATCTTTGGATCTTCAGCGGCGACGTCCACGTTTGCAAGTTGAATTTTTGAGAGGAGAGAGCAGAGCCCCAACAATCAAGTCCTGATTTGAATCCGCCCTTGCAGCAGCTTTCGTTTTGAAATAAAAATTTTGAGAAAATTGGAAGAAATTCCAGATGCGCGAGGAGGAGGCGTTGAAAGTTCGAATTTCCTTTGGGCACTAGAGCAGTGTCGCTTGAACTCGAGCAAGAAGCGGCGGGACAGCAGAAGCCGAGAAGATCAGGATTTTTTTTTTTCTCCCTTCCGTTTGTGCTTCCAACTTTCTTTTCTTCTTCTTCTTCTCGCCGTTCTCGCTGATGTTGAATAGCGCGCTCTGTGATTGGGGAGATCGCGCTTTTTCCTTCCTGCCTCGCCCTGCCTGCAAAATTTTTTAATTTTTTAATTTTTTTTTTTTTTTTTTTTTTTTTTTTTTTTCGTCTGATACGCTCGACGATCGACTGTGCGCTCGCTCTTTTGACTTGTGCGAGCGATACCAACACTTTCCTTCTTTCTTTCACCACCATCCTTTTTCCCTCCCGCCACAGGCGTATACCTTCTCATCACACAGAGCTTACTGCTAGCGCTGTTCATCATCTCTTTCTTTTAGAGCGCCACACACGCTCTTTCTTCCTTTGAAGATTCCCAAAAAGTCGATCTCACGACGACAGACTCCTTTCCTTTGGTGATTGTGTTTGCTACTTGCGATCAGTGATCCTCGTAAGCCACTTCACCTCCTCATCTCTTTCCGTCTTTCCACAACAACAAAAGTACATCAAAATGGCTCCCACACCATCGGCCGCTGGCGTTCCCGCCACCGTCCCCGCCAAGTCCGTCAAGGGCGCTGCCGGCGCTGCCGCCAAGAGCGGTGCCGCTGCTGAGAAGAAGGAGGCCAGCGCCGAGACCGACGCTCTCCTCTCTGGCGATAAGGACGCCGCTCAGGAGCTCACCAACCTCGTCAAGATCGAGGGCCCCGCCGCTCTCGCCAACCTTGGCATCGAGGCCGTCATTCTCAAGGGCCTCGGCGACAAGAAGAACGCCGCCGCCCGCGAAGGTGCCTGCACTCTCCTCTCCAACCTCTGCGAGCAGGGCGTTGGCCACGAGGTCGAGCCCTTCATCTTCGAGAAGGTCCTCAACTCGCTCGTCGAGGCTATGGGTGACAAGGAGAAGTCCGTCCAGAAGGCTTCCCTCGAGTCGCTCAAGGCCTTCGTCAAGGTCATGTCCCCCTGGGCCGCCTCCCAGATGCTCAAGGTCGTCCTCGAGCAGGTCCGCACCGCCGGCAAGTGGCAGGTCAAGACCGGCTGCATCGTCATCCTCGAGGAGATGGTCAGCGCCTGCCCCGAGCGCATGGCCGCCCTCATGCCCGAGATCATCCCCGTCATGACCGAGGTCATCTGGGACACCAAGACCGACGTCCAGAAGGCTTCGCGCGCCGCTCTCACCAAGCTCTGCGTGCTTATCTCCAACAAGGATATCGAGCGCTTCATCCCTGCCCTCATCAACTCGCTCATCCACCCCGTCGAGGAGGTCCCCAAGACCATCCAGCTCCTCTCCGCCACCACCTTCGTCCAGGAGGTCGACAGCGCCACCCTCGCCCTCATGGTGCCTCTGCTCTCGCGTGGTCTCAACGAGCGTCCCACCGCCACCAAGCGTAAGGTCGCCGTCATCATCGACAACATGACCAAGCTCGTCGACAACGAGCGCACCGTCCGTCCTTTCCTCGGCAAGCTCCTCCCCGGCTTGATCAAGATCGAGTCCACCCTCGCCGACCCCGAGGCTCGTGGCGTTGTCCAGCGCGCCATCAAGACCCTCCGTGAGGTCGGCAACGTCACTGGCGACGGCTCCGACGTCAAGCCCCTCGAGGACGTCGACGTCAAGGCCACCCAGGAGCAGGTCAACAAGGCCCTCGGCGAGCAGAGCCTCCAGGCTCAGCCCGACCTCTCGGCCTACCTTGCCACCCTCGTTGCCAACCTGGCCAACGCCCGCAACTTCGAGATCACCGAGTGGGAGTCGACTCTCATTCCTTACCTCACCCTCATCAAGGGCTCCAAGCCTGAGCAGGCCAAGGCCGTCGCCAAGAGCCTGCTCACTGCTCTTGCCAAGACCACCGGTGACTCGGTCGAGATCTTCGACGACGAGGAGGAGGGCGAGGACCTTTGCAACTGCCAGTTCTCGCTCGCCTACGGTGCCAAGATCCTGCTCAACACCGCCACCCTCCGTCTCAAGCGTGGCCACAAGTACGGTCTCTGCGGTCGTAACGGTTCCGGAAAGTCGACCCTCATGCGTGCCATCACCAACGGCCAGGTCGAGGGCTTCCCCTCGCCCGAAGAGGTCCGCACCTGGTACGTCGAGCACGACTTGGACGGCTCTGAGGGTATGATCACCGTCCTCGACTTTATCCTCGCCGACAAGAACCTGCCCGAGATGACCCGCGACGAGGCCATCAAGACCCTCCACGAGGTCGGCTTCGACGATGCCCGTCAGAACTCGCCCATCGCCGGTCTCTCTGGTGGTTGGAAGATGAAGGTCGCCCTGGCCCGTGCCATCCTGTTCAAGGCCGACATTCTGCTGCTCGATGAGCCCACCAACCACTTGGACGTCGTCAACGTCAAGTGGATCACCGACTACCTCATCGGCACCCCGGCCACCGCCATCATCGTGTCGCACGACTCGCAGTTCTTGAACAACGTCTGCACCGACATTCTCCACCTCAACCGCTTCAAGATCAAGCGATACCCGGGTAACCTCGACGCTTTCGTCAAGCGCGTCCCCGAGGCCCGTGCCTACGCCGAGCTCAACACCGGCGAGGACTACTCGTTCAAGCTGCCCGACCCTCCTCTGCTGGACGGTGTCAAGACCAAGGAGAAGTCGCTCATCAAGATGAAGGACGTCACCTTCCAGTACCCCGGCACCCCCGCTCCCCAGCTCAAGGGTGTCAGCATCCAGCTCTCGCTCGCCTCGCGTGTCGCCATCCTGGGCCCTAACGGTTCGGGCAAGTCGACCCTTGTCAAGCTCATCGTCGGCGACACTGAGCCCAACTCCGGTGAGATGTGGAAGCACCCCAACTTGGTCATCGGTTACGTCGCCCAGCACGCCTTCCACCACATCGACCAGCACCTCGACAAGACCCCCTTGGACTACATGCTCTGGCGTTACCAGACCGGTGAGGATCTTGAGGAGCACATGAAGGCCAACAAGACGCTCACCCCCGAGGAGGAGGAGGCTATGAAGCAGGGTGAGGTCTACATCGTCGATGGTGTCAAGCGCCTCATCGATGAGATTGTTGCCCGTAAGAAGCTGAAGAACTCGTTCCAGTACGAGGTGTCGTTCAAGAACATGTCGTCCGCCGACAACGTCTGGATTCCCCGTGACGAGCTGATCAAGCGCATGGAGAAGAAGGTGCTCGCCTTCGACAGCAAGGAGGCCCAGCGTCTCGGCATGAACCGCCCTCTCGTCCGCAAGGAGATCGAGAACCACTTCGAGGACTTCGGTCTGGAGCGTGAGTTCACCTCGCACAACACCATGCGTGGTCTCTCGGGTGGTCAGAAGGTCAAGGTCGTCCTCGCCGCCGCCACGTGGCGCCGTCCCCACATCATCATCCTCGACGAGCCCACCAACTTCTTGGACCGCGAATCGCTCGCCGCCTTGATCAAGGCCATCGAATCGTTCCAGGGAGGCGTCGGCATCATCACCCACTCGCGCGAGTTCTCCGAGGGCACCTGTAAGGAGATCTGGGCAATGCAGGACGGCGTTTTGCATGCGTCAGGACATGATTGGACAGAAAGTAATGCCAAGGGCACGAAGCTCGAGGTTAAGGAGGCGGCAGACACCGTCACCGACGCATTGGGCAACGTTACGAAGGTGGACAAGCCCAAATCCAAGGTTTCTGCTTCTGAAGCCCGTAAGAAGAAGAAGGAGCGCATGAAGGCGAAGAAGGCCGGTACCTACGACTCGGCGGACGAGCTCGAGGACCTCTGATCGCGTCGAAGGCGGTTTTTTTGGCCAGTCTTGATTAGAGTTTGCTTCTCAGATCCGGTCTGGCTGTCTTCTGTTTAAGTCAGCTTCACATTCGATCCCGTCGTTTGTTTGTTTCATTCCCCAATGTCAATTCTGTTTCCCTCATATCGAATGTTTGTGTACATCGAGCTGTGTTCATATCAACTTCCGTGATGGCGCCGCGTTTTTTGACAGCGGCAAAATCTTCAATTCCGCAACCCGCGATTTGAAAAAGGAAAATTACGCGCTGTCCCTGTCGACTCGGCTGCACTCCATTCGGCTGCTGCAGTTTCACTCAAGCTTCTCTCGCCGTTTTCCCTCCGGACACGAAAGGCATGAAGCGATCACATTCAATCTTTACGCAGCACATATGCGAGTGGGTATCATTGAGTTCAAAACATGCGAGTGATAGAGTGCTAATGACGAGATTGCTGCTGCTGCTGCTGCTGCTGCTGCTGCTGCTGCGAGTTTGGTGACTTGAAGTTAGGCTTGGCAGGCAACGAAGCGTGACCAGATCGTGGACCAGCTGGGGATAAAGTGGACGGAGGCGTTTTGCTCTGCCGCAACTTTGCGAGCTTGGCTTCCATCGCTGCGATCTTGACATTCGTTCTGTCGATCAGGAGGCACAGGTGAGTCAGTACCCTCTACGAGCAGGAGTAAGCGATGGCAACGCGATGGAAAGCAACTTACCCTTGCGGCTGTTTTGCGTTCTTGTTCAAGCTAAGCTGTGTCGTCTTGACAGCCTCGCTCTCGCCTCGTGCTCTGCGATCCCATCGATGTGGACCGATTCCGCTCGAAGCATCTGCAATGCTATCTGTGCTCTTGCTCGCAAAAGTCACCGAGATCTTCCTGCCTCTGAGAGTCTTGTCTCGGGCGCCCACAACCGCTTGTAGCGCTTCCTCTGGCGAAGCATACTCGACGAAAGCATATCCTCGTGGTTGACCTCGTTGCGACCCGCTCTTGTGAAACAAAAAGTCGAGCTTCTTGATCTTGCCGTACTTGCTGAATGTCTGGATGAGAGTGTACTCGTCGACCGTCGGATGCAGGTTTCCGACGTACAGCCGCGTCTCGTGCTTGGCGTCGTTCTTTGCTGTGGGTGTGATCGGCGACGACGATGTAGACGCAGTGGCAGCAGAAGCCGGCCGAGAAAGATACTGATCTGCAGATGTACTGCTATCGGTAGAGCTTCCGATGCGCTGCGGATCTTCCGCCATCTTCGATATGCTGTTGATGTGACTGCGCAAGAGAGCGATACGGATGAATCACAACCGATGAAGGATGCCGCGGGAGAGCCGATTTTTTGATGTGAATTTGTTAGATCTGAGTGACACGCGCTCTCGAGCCAAGTCGGCCAAAGTGGAAATCCAACACTTTCCGCTTTCCGCCTCTTTCGACTGAGCTTTGCTCTACACCACCATCATCACCATGCCCCGCTACTGAAGCCATGTCGAGTCCATTAGAGCGGGTATCGAGCAATGACACTGCATCGCTGCGTGCTCCTCGAAGGACGGCAGGAAGCAGCACCTCTCTCAGCTCCCTGCCCTCTCGCCTCGCTCCGGCGCCCACACTCAAGCCCTCCTCCGCCGAGGTCCAGCTCGACTTGAGCTCAGCATCTTCAGAGCCACATGCATCATCATCATCGACACGTAAAACTTCTCAAAGCGAAAGACCAAAGTCCGTCCTGCCTACTGTTCAGCCTTCTGGCTCCATCGCCACCGTCTCGCCAAAGGCGCGTCCAAGGACAAGCATCATAGAGTCTAGCCAACTGTGGAAGACCAGCGCTGCAAAGCGAGCCGAACGGAGCTGGGCACTCCAGACAGAACGATCTCTCTACTCGGACTCCAAGTTCAAAAAGTACGTCGCACTCGTCGAAAGGACGCTGGCTTCCTTTGACAGTGTCAGCGAATGGGCCGACTTTATCTCGTTCCTTGCTCGACTTCACAAAGCCATCCAGGCCTATCCCAGCTACAACGCCATTCCTCGCAAACTCATCGTTGCAAAGCGTCTAGCACAGTGTCTCAATCCAGCCCTTCCCTCTGGTGTGCATCAGCGCGCCCTCGACGTCTATCAACACATCCTCGGCGTAATCGGTCCCGACGGGCTGAGGAGAGATCTGCAGGTCTGGACCAGCGGCCTCCTTCCCTTCTTCCAGTATGCTTCCACCTCGGTCAAACCTTCCCTCATCGCGATCTACGAGACCTTCTACCTTCCATTGCAGGATGATCTGCGACCCCTCACAAAGGCACTACAGATGGCCTTGTTGCCCGGACTCGAAGAAGAGACAAGCGAATACTACGAACGCACAATACGGCTGCTCGACGGCATCTCAAATACCGTCACTCAGCCGTTCTTCCTACAGAATCTTTGGCTTACCCTCATCACCACGCCATCGGTCCGACTCGCCGCTCTCAACTATCTCACCCGCAGAATGCCGCCGATTCAAGATGCACAGGACCCGACCCTGCTCATCGGCAAGGACCTAGGTCTCATGGTCCGTGGTCTCGCTCACGCCCTCGACGATGATCTGCTCCTTGTTCGCCGCAACACTCTCGAGATCCTCGTCACAAATCTTCAAATCGACAAGCCCGCCTTCAAATCCTTTGTCAAGCCACCAGACCAGATCCTACTCGTACGCTCCGCCCTCAACGGTGTTCTGCGCAAAGACCTCAGCCTCAATCGTCGTCTCTACACCTGGCTCCTTGGAGCAGACGAAACGCCAGAAGCTCAGATCGCCTTCCTGCGCCAACACGGCCTGGAATTGGTTCGCAGCGCCCTCAAGCAAGGTTTTGATGATGACAACCTCGATCTCGCCGATCGCCAGAAGCCATACCGAATCTTTGTCTCGCTCCTCGACAAGTGGGAGATCGGTCAGTCGCTAACACGGGTGCTTGCTTTGGACGCTTTCCATGCAATCAGCCTTCAAGTCGCAAGGGGTCAGCAGGAGGAGCTCATGACCACGGCAAAGATGCTCTTCGAGGTGGTTGACCCTTTTCTGCTCTACGGCCGCTGCCTTGAGGCCATCACCGACCAATTCCAGTTCCAGGCTTTATCGTCCTCGTCAACGCCCAACAGCGGTTCGAAGCCATCCAATGGTCACTCGATGCTGGCTCTCCTCTGCTTTATCTTCAAAGCGTTCCACATCCACGACGAAGAGACAAAGCAGATCCACGTGCCACTCCTCTTTGCTGCAGTCGCCCAGCTCTTGCTTCAGCAGCTCCGGCAATCCGAGGCACATGACGAGGCCGCCACATTGCGAGCGCTCGACGCTCTCGAGCTGCTCAAGCTGCTTGTCACTGTCATGCCGTCTCGCGTATTTGTTCGCGTCGCATCGTCTGCTTCTGCGGACACTGTCGCTGCGACCGATTTTTTGGAGCGAGCACGCAGCTTCTACTCAACCAGCGAGACCGACAGCCAGCAAGCCGCACGCAACTTTCTCAGCTTTCAAGACAGCGCATCCGCCACGGCCCTCGTAGAGCTTCTTAGCGGAGTGTGCCTCGAGAGCGGCCGCCGTGCTAAGGAGGCTGCTGCAGGGACCGAAATCTTTGTACGCGCTCTCGACATCTTTGCCGATGTTATGCGCGTCATTGATGGCTCGGAAGCTGCGGAAGAGATTGCGCTTGTCACTTCGGCGCCATCAACAGCCGAACCAGCCTCGACGCAAAAGCTGCCGTGGGAAGCTGCCTCTTGGACCTCGACGCTCTTGCCATATCTCGACCTCGCCACGAGTTTTGCAGAGGTCGAGCGCATCGTCGAGGTTTTGATCTCCTGCTGCATCTGCAGAGCGCTTCAACGCCCTATCCAGCTCGACGCGCCTCAGATCCTGGATCGCATCGTCGCGTCGCTTCTGCGCTACCTCGCACCTGCCATGTCGCCCTACCACGTACGCGCCGTCGAGCTCTTGTGGGCCACATGCAAGGTCACCCAACGATCTCGTCTCGAGACTGCCATGGCTCAGCAGCTCACTCGCGGCACTGACGCTTCTCGATCGGCCGCTCTCGTCGCCTTTGGCACGTTTTGGCGCTTGTCCGAGGATGTCTCGACGGACGAGCTTCGTACGCCGCTGCTTTTGGTCCTGGACAAGCTTCAATCTCTGGATGCAGAAGAGAGACAGCAGGCCGGAATCTGGCTTCGATCCAATCTGAGATCGTATCTCAAGGTAGTGGACCCGCTGTTGCACATGCTTTTGCGCAACCGTCCTATCCCGCTGGCATCCGCAACAAAGGACGTCTACGGCATCAGCGTGGCTTTCCCGCAGATCGACGAGCCCCTCAACCTACAGCTCATTCAGTACGCACTCCGAACGCTTTCCGCGCTCGCACATTTCGGCGGGCCCAGTTTCACAAAGACGCTCGCCACAACTCCGCTCTCGGCTTCGCTTAGCACCACTACCAAGCAGCTTATTCGATCCGAGACCGTCAAAGCCTCTGCTACCTACCTGGATGCACTGCTGGACGAGTGTGCCGTCTGGGTCGGCGCGCATCCTTCGCCCTCACTGCAAGACAGCTACAGCTCGGCTCTGACGGCGACGCGAGCCGATGCGGTCGAGCTCGTGCAATGCTTTGTGCAGCGAAACACGTGCCCACGCGAGCGCATCCAGCAGCTCGAGGCGCTCTTCATCGAGGCATTGCTGGTCTCTGTTCAGCAGGGCACCACTTCGATCCAGAACAAGATGCTGCACACACTGCACAGTATCCTCGCCGCCAAGACGAGTCATTCGAGCCGACCTGACCTGCAGGAAAGACGCTTTTCCAGCACCTCGCAGTCTCAGCGATTGCATCAACGCGACGAGTCTGCAGGTCGCAGCGAAGCTGAAGCTGGCGCCTCTTCTCCAGTTTTCAACCAGAAGCCGGCATCATCAAAAGCATCGGTCTCGGCGGACTTGGCCAAGCAGCCGCATCGTCTGCTACTACCGCTTCTCCACCGCGGTCTCGTCACTCCCTCAAATCGACCCGTCTTGCAGCTTTGGTCTGACTTCATTCTCATGACTGCGCCGCTCTACCGCAGCAGTGCCGCGCACCTGCTCTTGCCGCTCAACCAGACAACGTGCGACTTGATAGCCAAAGCTATGCTCGAAGTCAGTGGGTCTTACGTTCCGGCGGCGAGCAGACCGACGTTTGGTGCCGAGTTGGTGGTCCAGTCTCACGACGCGCAGTGCTCGTTCCTCGAGTCGGACCTCTTGCTGCTCATCAACCTGGCTGAACGATTGTTGATCCTCGCTACGGCAAGCGGAGGCAGCGAAGGGCAAGCAGCTACGGCATCGCGAGTGGCAGCGGCAGATGATGTTCAAAGTGCAGACGCGGCTGTTGCCAATGAAAAGACGATGCAGGAGCATGGCGCCCCGGGCTTGCTAGGCTACGTCTCCAACGTCTTTTCATCCGATGCCACCGATGCAAACGGCTCGAATCCGCCTCGCGATGGACGCAAGCACAACCTCTCGCACACGATCCAAACGCTGCATCGCGTATGGACCGTTTGCAGCACGGATTTGTCGCACACAGACGCGAAATCGCTTTCGCTCGAAGCAATGAGCTCCAAAGTCAAGCTCCGCTGCCGTCGTGCCTTTGAGCGCATCTACCGCGCTCATCCTGCAGAGACGGTCGACTCGCTCCTGTGCTGCTGGCACGCTAGTGTCAAGTCTGGACGCGCTCGAGACGCGGCCTCGACGCAAGCCGTCATCGAGATCCTCGACATTGTGACGCCGAGTGCACAGATCCTCGTCACCTTTCTCTGTGACGTGCTCAAAGCTCGCATCGCCCGTTCGGATGCGGACCGATCTCGCAAGAACGGCAATGCGTCTGCCACAGTCACTGCCGTATCTGACGCGACTTACTTCCTCTTCTTCGACACTGTACTCGCGAGGATGGAGCCGCAAGAAGCAACACAAGTATGGCCGGTCGTCATTGTGTTCATCAAGGATTTCGTCGCGAACGGCATGGCACGTAAAGTCCATGTCTATCCGATGTTGCGCATCTTCACTGCGCTTGCGGAAAAGATTTGCCTAACGGCGGCCATCGAGGATCGACGGACGAAACGAGACCTACAGGACAACTTTGCTAAGCTCGTCGATTCGTGCATTCTCATCTCGGGCAGGTCGTTCGACCAGTCGACCTGGATCCGCCGTTCAGGCCGCGACAACGCAGAAGACCTCGACAAGGAAGCGACCGAGTTTGCTTCCGAGCTCTTGTTGCTGGAGGACGAGAAGCGGGTCGGTCCCAGCACGGACGGCAGTGCGGCAGGTGGGGTGATTGACGCGATCAACCAATTCCTCGCCACGCGAGGCCTCGCTGCGCTTCGCAAGATCCAGATGGACGCGGACCGCATCCAAGCCATTGTCGCGAATGCCGTCTACTACATTGTGGCTCCTGCTGCTCGCACACGATCGCGCACCCTGGAGGTAGATGCGAGTGTCCTCGCCGTCATCTCGGAGCTCGTCCGCATGCCAGGCACCGTCAAGGCATGGCGTAGCACTGTTGCCGACATTTTCGGCGATGGACGCTTCTTCAGCATGCCTCTGGCCAAAGCCAAGTGCTGGCAGCCAATCATCTTGGCGCTCATGACGCAGGACAAGGAGCGCATAGTGGATCTGCTCGCTCGCGTCAGTGCATCTGCGGGAGCCGCCAACATCTTCGCCAATCGCGAGCTCGAAATGCTCTCCCGGGCACTCAACCTGCGTCGCTTGTCGTTCACCATCTTTGCCGGCGAGCAGGATGCGTTGCTCACACAGCTTCCGCTGATACAGGAAAAGTTGGTCGACTTGCTCAGGTCGGCGGTGTTCGAGGTGCTGCACGCCGAGGTGTACCTGTGCCTGCGGGTGTTGCTGGTGCGCTTCTCTGCGAGAAACTTGACGAGTTTCTGGCCGGTGCTCATGACCGAGCTGATGCGGCTGTACGACCAGGTTGCGACTGAGCCGGAGAGCGTGCAGCAGAGTGCGGATGGTCGAAACTTGCTGCTGTCCACGCTCAAACTGCTGGACCTGCTGGTGCTGATCCAGCCGGAAGACTTCCAGATCAACGAGTGGCTTTTCATCACGGACACGATCGACGCGGTGTACCCTGCAGACGATTTCCAGCCCGAGACGCTGCTCGATAGCTTGTCGACGACGTTTCAGAAGCAAAGCAAGAGTGTGTCATCGCACTCGCATGCTGGAACGGCAAGTGGCAGTGGACCAAAGAGACGACTGCAGATCGGACGACTGCGCACCGTCAGCTCTGTCGCCGAGCTCGTCCCATTCCTGAACAGCGTCTCGCAAAACGCATTCGAGGGGAACTACAGTGACAAGCCGATCGACTTTGAGGATATCGACACGTGCTTGCTCGCCGACATGTTTGACAGCGACGCGGCTGGGAGCGGAGGGCAGCCGCAGCCGCAGCTGAGCGTGGAAGACGGCCATAATGTTGTGAATCTTTGAAGACTTCAGGTCGCTCCTTTCAAATCTCATCACATTCCTTTCGTCGACGTGTGGGCGTTCTGCAAAGACAAACAGACTGCGATTGTTCGATGGACAGAGTATGTACGTGCAACAAAGATGGGGGCTGCAAATCTAGCTGGTGAAGCGGAGCTTCCAGTCGGTGGCGTTCTGGGTGACAGTCAAGTCCTGCGGGCCATCGGCAGCCTCGTCGGCGGCCAGCTTGGGCTCGAAGCCGTACTCGGGCGCCGTGGCCTCGTCAGCAGCGGTGGCACCGACGAAAGTGATCTCGTACGTGCCATCGTCGTCCTTTGCGAGGTGGAAGAAGACGTCGAGCTGACTGTCGGTATCGGCGGTGCTGCAGCCGTCGACGTTGGGCTTGTCGCCGCCGGGCCCGGTGGTGAGGTAGTTGTTGAGCGGGCCGCCTCCGTTCT
>JALCCG010000101.1:3242-69185 GCA_023212695.1 Sporisorium sorghi | reverse complement strand
CAGCGATGTGGTATGCTCTGATGATGTCGTATAGCTGGGGTTGCACTCATATGAGGCCTAGGTGACCTTGAGGCATTGAGCAAATGCCAATTGCTGACAGCGAGTGCTGTTGTCATCGATGGTATTGAAGAGCCTGGTGGCAGTTCCAGGCTCACGGTTGAGGTGCTGCTACGGTGTAGGTGCCATACACTAGTGTAGGTTCTAGCTGTTGAGACTGTTGATCACATGAGCAATAGGCTGCGATGATGATATGATTGCAGCTACGAGACTGAGTGACGTGAAAGCTGAGCTTACTATAAAGAATGTATATGATAGAGTGGATGGGCTCTTGCCCTTCCACAGTTGTGAAGTCATTACCTATATATGGCAGCCTTGTAGCACCTGGCCCCATCGGTCACCCCTTTCATCCTCCTCCTTGCCCACTGGCTCCACCCTCAGGCCAAGCTTGGGCCCACTCACATACACCCACTCACATGCTCCCACTCCAGTTAGGTGACGACATCAGCTGCTAGCACCCAGCACCTCTTTGTGAGTCTCGTTGACCCCTCAGATGCCTTGCCCCTTGCTGGCGACTGCACCAGCACCCTTGTGCAGCTTCCCTGGCCTTGATAGCTGCTGGTCTAGTGACCTTGTGGCCAAAGGCAGCCTACTTATGAAGTGAGGTGACCTCGTAAGCAAGGGGTCGCTGTCTTTGGGGTGAGTCTCCTTGTGTCGACACCTCCCCCTCCTCCTCATACCTACCTGCCTGTCACCTACCCATGGCAGCCTGACCTTCTCGAGGCCACCTGACCCTGTCTCGACCCTGCTACCGGCGTCTCCTGTAACAAATGAGTGGGAAGGGATGTCAGACCAAGTAGATTGAGAAATGGGACTTTGTTTGATTGATTAGTAGCTACAATGGTTGAGTCTGAATAGGCATGGTCAGCCAGTGGTTGCAAGAAGCTCATGTTCTCGTTAGCATGCTGTCGCTCTCAAGAGTCACTTCCCAATGTGCTCATACTGCTAGTCGCAGTGTCGTCTCAGACAAGAAGAGTGCTTTAGGGTGACAATTGTCTACCTACTCATAAGCTCCTCCGATCTGTTGACTCTTTGCCGTTCTTCATCGGCAACGCAGCTTGAGGCGACAGCATGCGGTCAGCCACTTCCGAACCATAGCGTGACAAGAGGATGATCCGATTCTTGATCGCACGCTCCGGCGTCTCTCCACTAATCTCTTCCATGCCGATGCCATCGTGAGCTTTGCTTCCGCTACCAGAGCCCTCGCTCAAGAGGCAGTCGACAGCCGGTTTCCGGTTCCAGAACGATGCGGCTTGACTGAACCACGATACTAACATTCACAAACTCCCATGAGTTGGCGGCTCATCAAGAAGACGCCGCTCCGTAGAGAGAATGCTTGCGGAAGCAATCCATTCAGCATTGTGGATCCGCGCGACGCGGCGGCACGTCTGGAGTCGTGCAAGCCACGACACGTGAGCATCAATGGTGCTTGTGACGTCGTCTTTCTCAGTGCGAATCGATGCACCTGCGATGACAACGGCCGGAGACGGATGTACACGAGCAAGCTGCAAGCGTCTCACATCTCTTTACGTGACGGGAAGAGAACTGCTGACCAAGCATGAGCGAGAAGGTATTGTCGCATTGCACAATCGAGCCTTGCTCGCATCGCTGTCGCACAGACATGGTGCTGCGTTGCCGCGGTGGAACAACGTACCGACTTGTCATCGCGAGCGAAGGCTGTTTGTCTGCGCGAATGCGATCTTGCCCACACAGCTGAGTCTCAGGACGGATCGATCGAGTCTGTTGCGCACGTTCGTGTTTGCATCGCAGTTGCGTTGTTTGCTGATCTCGGATCACGTCTTGGATGTGGACCGCAAAAGATGGATCGAAAAAGCCGTGCGACACGAGTTTCTTCTTTAGCAAGAAGGAGGATAGATCAGATTGCAGTACAGATCGAGCGACATGAGACGGAATCGAGAGAAAGCAGCGACGACGAGAAGGTAATCCTGAAGGCTCTGCGGAGGAATCGACACGCTGTTACTTGTGGCACAATCGGTCCAGAGGAGGACGAGAGGTGCGACGAGATTGTTCTCGTCGGACGTCACTTCTTGACGCCTCGCTTTGGCTGCTGTCGAGTGCCCTTTGTGGCGGGCTTTGGCTCCTTCTTGGTCGTCGTCTTGGCCTTCTTGGGCTTTGCTTCTTTGGCCTCGTCCTTGTCTGCGTCATCGGCCTTTGCGTCCGACTTTCGCTTGGTCTTCGGAGCGCCGACGGGCTCGGAAGGGTCCTTGCGCTCGCCGCTCTTGATCGTCTCCTTCTTAGGAGCGGGTGTTCCCTTCTTTGCTTCGTTGGGGTTGTCACCCGTGTCTTTGTAGTCGCCGCCTTTGGCTTCGTAGCGCTTGGACATCTCGGCGGCCTTCCATGCGGACCACTGGCCCTTGCCGCCGCCCTTTTCCATGTTGAGCACCTCCTTCTTTGCCTCTTCGCGCTTCTTGAGATCGGTTGGCTTTCCTTTGGAAGATGGCATCGTGTCTGAGCTAGGTCTTTGTGAGGGTTGATGTTGAGAGAATGGCTTCAACAGACAAGGTCGACGAGCTCGTTTGGACTGACAGCTACTGACTCGAGAAGTGGATGCTTTGGAGAGAGACGCAGAGATGGGAGACGAGGATGGACTGCGATCAGATTCGAGCTGGGTGATGATGGTAATGAGAGGAAAGCAGACGAAACAGACAAGACGAGTGGAAGGCTGGCCAGACGGATGGATTCGTGGGTCGTGGCGTAGATAGAGACGCATGACATGGGTGTGCTTCAGTCGGCGGCTTCACTCGCTCACTGCTCTGATAGAACGACGGACCAACAGTCTTGTCGGCGTGCTTGGCATCAGGTCACACTATGAGGCAATCGCCACGTTTGGGAGGGTCATGCAATCCGGATGCCGGACTCCTGGATGCATCTGGACGCCTCCACCCTACGAGCCGGTTCGTCATGGAGACAACGCACGAAAAGCCCCGTAGATGGCGACGATCAGCACCCTCAACTCGGAATCTCTTTGTTCAGGAGGGCGTGCACCGAAACATGGTGAATGCTCGATGTAGTGTCACCGCGATGCGACTATGACAGCCACACCGAGAGAGCGTATCTGTTCAGACGCTGCTTCTGGCTATTGCTTCAAGCTCTGGGGGATTCGTTTGTTAGGTTTTGTTTCTATTCTGATAGGCTTGAAGTTGATCGCCTTACGAAGCGACTAGACAGAGCACTTCTGATCCCGCTGATAAGATCGCGAGGGTGGCCAGCATCCTCCAAGACGATCTGCGTGCTGCTGATCATGGTCAAAAGTGTCCGTTTCAGCGAGGTTTCAAAATAATTAAAAAAGAAAACAAAAAAATAAATAAATAATAATTCCCGTTTCCGCTCGGTAAAGCAGCTAGGCAGCCTCGCTTTTTTTTTTTGCTAGTTATCAACAAGAAACAACAAAAAAAAAAAAAAATACAGTAAAATAAATTCGCCGGTTCAGTCGTCTCTTTTTCTCTCTCACTCTCCAAGCTCGACAATCAGTCACAGACAGAAGCAGCCAGCTTGCTTGCTCGCTCATCACCAGCCTGCACTTGCTGTTGTTTGATCTGTCTCTGCGACACGGACCAATCTGTCAGCTGTGCATCCTCGTCTGCTCGTCGTGATCGCCATCGTCTTCCATCCAGCATCACTCGCGATTCCATCATTCAGCATTCAACAGCATCTCTCCACTCATCCGCATCACCCTTCCGATTGCACGGCGACTTCTACTATTCTTTCCTACATTCATCAGGTACAGCACTTGACGCCTCCTTTTCAGCGACACAATCATCGACACCAAACCGCAACCACCACCATTGACGCCACTTGATCACCTTCGTTCCCTCTACCTCCTGCAACCGCTACCATCCCACAATGCAGCTGCGCTAAACCACTCGTTTCACCCTCCCACTCTTCCAGCTCATACGGACCTTGCGCTGCTGATCGGGCGTCATCCTCCTTAGGGTGAACAGTGCTAGTACGCTGACCCGCTGGTCCATCACATCGTCTCTTCGATCCGCATCTACTCCACACTCACCCAGCCACGATGCCAGCGCCACTCACCAAAGCCACATCGCGAGGCAATGCCTCGATACAGAGCCGTCCGGTCGGCACCATCGAACACCTGCCCGCCACTGCTGCCGCTTCCACATCACAGCTTCAGCCAGTCCCCTCGTGGCCAAAGATGGGCGCATCGACCCAAGACGAACAGGCATCCACCAAGGCCAGCTTGAGAGCCTGGTGGTCCTCCTTCACAAAGGGTCGACAGAACAAAGAGAAGAAGCCAATCGAGAACCGCGTCTTTGGTGTGCCTCTTCGTCAATCGCTCAAATACGCCAGTGTCGCCATCTCGATCGCCGGCCAAGATGGCCAGCAGTACGTCTGGGGCTACGTGCCCGTTGTCGTAGCCAAAGTGGGCCTCTACCTCAAGGAGAATGCCACCGAGGTCGAGGGTGTCTTCCGCATCGCTGGCTCGCAAAAGAGGATGAAGGAGCTTCAGGAGGTCTTTGACAGTCCACCGCGCTACGGCAAGTCCGTCGACTGGTCCAGGTACAGCGTCCACGATGCTGCCAGCGTACTGCGCAGATACTTCAACCACATGCCAGAGCCCATCGTGCCGCACGACCTCTACACCGAGTTCAGAAACATCCGTGCCAAGGACAACTTTGACCAGGAGGGCGCTATCAGGACGTACCGCCTTCTCATCTCGAGCATGCCACCCGCCAGCCAGTATCTGCTTCTCTACGTTCTCGACCTGCTCGCCGTGTTCGCCCGTAAATCGGACAAGAACTTGATGCCTTCGAGCAATCTTGCCGTCATCTTCCAGCCGGGCATGTTTTCGCATCCATCGCACGAGCTCTCGCCAAGCGAACACAAACTGGCCGTCCAGGTGCTCGAGTTCCTCATCGACCACCAGGACCATTTTGTGCTCGGCATGTCGCCCCAGCCGGCCTCACAATTGCCGCCGGACGAGCTGACGGCTGTATCCAAGCCCATCAAGGATGAGGATGTGTTGGTCCCTTCGGATAGCGACGAGGACCACGGCGAGCTGCAGGTGCACGAGGGCGGAGGTGCGCGTCTGATGCGCAGCAAGACGACCAAGCCAAAGACGAAAAAGTACAGTCTCGGCCGATCCCGTCGTGCCAACGAGGATGACAACGTCAGCGACGTTGACGAGCTCTCCCCACAGGCTTCGGGAGCCTCTGCCAAGAGTCCGGTCCACGAGCAGCCTTCGAGTGATGCCAAGCCAGCGACGGGGCTGCGTCGAAGTCGAACCGCACCATCGCAAAAGGTCATCGAGGGTGCATCGCCAGCACGTAAGGGTCGACGTCCACGCGCCTCTGCGGGCGACAAGCGTGCGGCAGAGGAGGAGCATCGCCGCATCGTAGCCTCGCTGATCCCTCCACCTCCCGAGCCCAAGTCGCATGCCATGCAGAAGGCGGCTTCGTCGACCAGCCACACGCAGTCCAAGCCATCGAGACCCTCGACCGAGGCTGGGCTGGCGTCGCCTGCGTCCACGCCGATGCGCAAGGCCGTCTCGGCGACAGAGACACCCGCTGCCGCTGCTCCGGCGTCGATTGCAAGCGTCGTCTCGCCAGCTACGACGGGGCTGCCCACCCCACCGCCCTCCAAGATTCTGGGCACAGACAAGAAGGACGAGGCTCATTGATCCTCTTCCTCTTTGCAACATTGTCGCAGTCAGCATTCACTTGGTGCTGACCTTCTACGAACAATTTCTCTTCAAGCTTTCCCGATTCTTCCTTCCCGCTCCAGCACAGTCGTTCACTCGCTTCCCCTTTCGCTACTTCTCACGGGTGGCGCTGCGCTAGATTGCTCCAACGACGGAGCGTCTCGCCCCGCCCCTGCTTTTCCAAGCTAGCTGCATATACCTCACATCGGCAGCTTCTTATTCTGTGTATCTGCATCGCTCTCTCATCTGCTCATACTTGGTCCTCTTTTTCCATCTTCACTTGTAATGGCTCTTTTTTTTTTGGAACTGCAATCCTTTGTCGATGATCGATAGCGGTGGAACAGTGAGCTCAACGGAACCGGCAGTCGACCGGAATGGTCTCATCGGAAACGGCGTGAACATTACCCAGCTGATGTACACTTGCAGTGGTATGTACATGACGAGGGGCTATATACAAGTCAAACGTACAGCTCTAGTGGCTCTCGCTGGGCTTCTGCGACGACCTCCTTGAGGGGCTGTCTCTGGATCAAGCTCAGTGTAGCGTGTAAGTCATCTTCGACGGATCTTATACCGCCTTGAGCCCGTTGGCAGCTCACGAACTGGCTCACGCATGATCTCCAAGCCAGCTCTCGCTGCCTCACGAAAAGATTCGGCAAAAGCAAGAATGGCGACGCTGACGATGCGCTTCGGCTCTGCTTCTGTGCTTTCAAAGGTGAGCTCGCAGGAAGATCCGCGTTCATGTGTTCAGCCCCTCACGGAGACTCTGACTCGCCGCTGCCCCACACCACACACTCCTTGTCCACCGCATCCTACAATGTACGAGTGGAGATTCAAAAACAACCGAGCCAAAGGGGGGGGGGGGGGGTATATCATACAAAACCATCTAGAAAAAGCTCCACCGGCCGGCACCCTCTCTCGCCTTGCCGTTCTTCTCCTGGTACAGCTTGACCAAGTCGCCCAGCTTGTCCATGACCATCTCCAACTTCTCCTTCCGCTCCTGCAGATCCAAGTGCCTCCTCACGCTCGGATTCTCTCGCGCAAACTTGCCCAGCTCCGCCTTGTCCAGATCGTACACCAGCTTGGCGTCGATCTCGCGCGGGAACTGGTAGAAGAACTCTGAAAGCAGCTCGATGTTGATGAACATCACCGCCGTGTACGTCAGCTTGTCCGCGACGATGTTCAAAAACGTCTCGGGGCAGAAGGCTTTCGCCGCCGGGCCTGAGCGGCATCGCTTGGATGTGAGACTCGCCAGCCGCGTACGAAGCATCTTGGAGCGCTCCGTGAGGAAGTGCGCCTCGCGCGCCTTGATGAGGAGCGCCGAGTTGTAGTCCGGCCGCGTTGGGTCGTTGCTATCGTCGTCGTCTTCCGTGTCGATGGACGGCGTCGAAGTCGAGGACGAGTCGGTGAGTGCAGCGGCGGCCTCGCGTGCTCGCAGCCGCGCCTGAACACGCTTGCGCTCGCGCTCCTCCAGATGCGTCACGTACTCCATCGCCCCCTTGAGCCGACGCCCACCGAGCATCTTCTTGATGTTGTTGAACGCCGCATCGCACATGCCCAGCTCGCGCTCCACGAGCTGCACCGACCTCTGCCGCCCCGCCTCCCACTCGCTCGGCTCCACCTCGACCTCGTACTTGAACGGCTTGACGCAGTTCTCCACCTGGTCCGCCGTCAACCCGAAGCGATCCCGCAAGATCGCCGTGCTGAACGCGACAATACGCTCCGCCGCGTCCGGATGGTGGTTGAACGGCTCCGACTGCGCCAGATGCTCGATCTGCGTGCGGATCGAGTCGACGACCAGCTGCGTCGACAGCCTTCCGATGCCAGACTTGGTCAGCGCCGACGACGACGCGTCCAGCTTGTACTGCCAGCACTTGTCCAAATCTTCGGGCGACACTTTACGCGCATCCGCCAGCTGCGACAGCTCGGGGGTTCGTGCGTCGCTCCAGTACATCTGCGCGAGGATGTCCATCACTTTCTCGTCCAGTGCCTGCTTGAGCAGCGCGCGCACCTCGGGCTTCCCGAAGTTGGACGCGAACTCTTTGAAGCGCAGCTTGAGCGCGTCCATGGTCTCGGCGACGTACGATTCGGCGGTGATGCTGCGGTCGTTGTACTGCACCTTGAACTGATACGAGGCCTCTTCGAGCTCGACCTGCACGGCGTTGGCAATGCCGTGGAGCGAAGAACCCATGCTCTCCTCGAGCACCGACATGAGCCGCCTTCGCAGTGTGTCAGTGCCCGTCATGGGCTGTACGCCTGCATTTCGTCCACGGGTAGGTGCACGGAAATGCTCCCGGTTCGCGTTGAAATAATCCGACTCTTGCTTCATCACCAGGCTCGACATGCGGCCTTCGCCCGTAGCACGGTCGTGGCCCTTGCTGCTCTGGAAGACGCCGAGGTTGTTCTTGCACACCACGCCCACGTAGCCCAGCGCCAAAGGGTACTTGTTGTTCGAGAGAATTCCCGCGCCCACCTCGGGCGGGACGAGATCCATCTTGGTGACGACGCCAATGGTGCGCAGGCCGAGCGGATCGACCTGCCTGCTTGCTCGCAAAGCTGGCGAGTTGGCGAGGTCGACATCGGCGGCGCAGACGGCAAGAATTATGTTGGGTTCTTGGATATACTTGTGACAGAGCTTCTGGATCTTTTCGCGCAGCTCGTCGGGCTGATCCATGCTGGCAATTTGCACGTATCCGGGGAGGTCGATGAGGGTGAGGTCGGGCACATGCGGGCTGTGGATGCGCAACTCGATGGGTTCATCGCTGACGCACTCGGAGGCGGGGACGGCCATGTTGAGATCGTAGAGTGTCTTTTGGACGTGCGAAAAGTCGGTGATGCGGCCGAGACCGAGGCCGGGGAACTCGGCGTATTCGACGACGGTCTCTTTGGTGGGACGACCGGGTCGAGTGGGAGTGTGGATGAGAGTGAGCTCGATGGGGCGGCGAGTGACCATGTTGTTGCCTTTGGGCAAAAACTCGTGACCAACGATGGCTTCGAGGACGGAGCTCTTGCCGCTGCTCTGGGAGCCGATGACAACGATGGAGGGGAGAGTGAGTTGGTCCGACTCGTGGTCAATTTCCTTCAGGATATTGCGCACTTCGATGAGCTTTCGGGTGAGCAGCATGAGTTCTTCGGTGCTACCCTTTGGCGCTCCGTCTGCCGAGTCGTTATCGTCTTCACCAAAGAGCGATGAAGCGGCGAC
This sequence comes from Sporisorium sorghi, assembly GCA_023212695.1. Taxonomy (NCBI): domain Eukaryota; kingdom Fungi; phylum Basidiomycota; class Ustilaginomycetes; order Ustilaginales; family Ustilaginaceae; genus Sporisorium; species Sporisorium sorghi. The sequence continues at coordinate 60,249 of JALCCG010000101.1, read as the reverse complement.
GGCAGCTGCACCAGCCAGGTGAGGCGCACCGTTGGGATCAGAACCTCCATCTCCGCTTATTTTGGAATCATTGTGGCCGCTGGCTGCATCGGAATCGTTTGAGCTCCTTCCCGCAAAGAGGTTGCGCAGGAACCCGGGCGTCTGCAGCTTTGGCAACTCGATGCCGTCGATCTGCTCCGCAAACGCCTCCCAGCCGTCTCTTGCACTGTCAAGCGCATCGGCGCTATATTCCGATAAGCCGTTGTATGCTTCCTTGGCGCGATCCGAGAGACGTCCATAAGATCGACCGAGCAAGTCCTTGAACTCGTCGACCTTGTAGTTTGCGTACGCGAGCGCGCCTCCGCCTGCTGCGATGCCATACGCGGGGAGACGGGCCGCTCGGAAGGCAGCTTTGGGGACCGAGTTGAACGAGATGGCGCGCACATGCATGAACCGGCTGCCGCGTGCCGATGCGGCGAGGTGACTCGTCATGGCAGAGTCCAGGGTGGAAGGACGGTGGCCGGCGAAACGCGAGAGAGGCTGACGAACGCGCGCATGCTGCGTAGTGCGGGACGAAGGACGGCTAGCAGCCCGCTGCGCAATGCGGCTAATATTTTGATATGATGACATGTCGCAGGCAGCCCTCTCAAGAGGAGGAGTGAGCGGTACCGCTTTCAACCGACGTTTGAAGGTGTTGTTTGGTCGATGTTGGCGGTTGCAAAGCAGAAGAGAGACCGGACGGCCGTGGCAGTCTAGTCCATTGGTGTTGCGATGTGTTGCGAGATGCTTCGACGAGGATCAAGATGATGCTCGAGGTGTTGGTGGCGATGATGGTCGTCGAAAGCGGAGATGGGCCGTGATAAAGAAAGTCTGAGCAAACAACACTCAGCAGCCACAGCCGCAAAGCTCCACTTTTCGGCTTGTTGACGACAAAAAGCCAAGCGGCGAATTATTTGATTTTGTGAGATCATCGCAGTGAACAAGTTCAAAATTTCGCGCCCTCTCCCTCAACGCGTCCCCAATTTACGCGGCGCGCGAACGCAGTTTTTCCAAAGGAGACCAACACCTCACTCGCCTTGTTCGACCAGAGCTTGTTCGCGCGCTCTCTCTCTTCTCCGCTCCTTCACACCATCCGCTGCATCTCAACGCCCCTCCTCATGACTGTCGATATCTCCTCCACCACGCCCATAGACGAAACCCGACCCAGCAAGACCGCCAAGCTCACCCACACTCCCACCACCATGTCTGCCCCCTCGTCGTCTTCCTCGGCCCTTCGCCTGCTGGTGCAGCGCCACCCAGCGCACCCGCTCGCCAAGCTGCCCACGCGCGGCTCCACCCTTGCTGCGGGATACGACCTGTATAGCGCCGAGAAAGCGGTGCTCCCGCGCGGAGGGCGCAAAGTGATCCAGACGGGCATCTGCCTCGCCATCCCGTCCGGGCACTACGGTCGCGTCGCCCCGCGCTCTGGCCTTGCGAGTAAGCATGGTATCGACACGGGCGCCGGTGTGATCGATGAGGACTACCGCGGGCTGCTCGGCGTGCTGCTGTTCAACTTTGGCGATGCGGATTTCACCAGTACGTTTGCCCCCTTCCCTCCACGGTAGAAGAAAGAACGAAGAGGATGCTGACAGGTTGCACTTTCTCTTGTGTGTGTGTGTGTTGCGACAGTCAACGAGGGCGACCGCATCGCGCAGCTGATTATTGAGAAGATCTCGACTCCCGAGGTGCAAGAGGTCGAGAGCCTCGACGAGACGCTCAGGGGTGCTGGCGGCTTCGGGTCTACGGGCGGCTTCGGCGCCTCTGCTCCCGCAGCCGATGCGACCGCTGCTGCCGTCGCGGCTGACTTGCCCGCCGAGGTCAACACCACGTCTTCCTAGTCGCTCCTGTCTACAAGATTAACCGCTCAGATCTATATCGCAATCGAACTCATTCACGTTTGTCAGGCGCTCATTCCTTTTGCCGACGTGCATCCACCGACAAGGGCTGCCCTCGAACGGTTGAGTTTCAGCGCCCGTCATGAGAGGCGCTTCAGACGAGACAATCTGCACAGTCTGAAACACCCGACTGCTGTACGTGATTTACAATACAGACTGTAGGATCTACATTTTACGACGCTAGACCGAGCAGGATTAGGGGAGTCCCGGGAATATGGTGGATATATAGGGGTGATCGACGAGAAAAAAAGTTCTTGGACACGACCGCGACGATTGCAGTGCAAATCAGTGCTCGCCAGGCGTCGCACTGCCTGAACCTGGCTTGCTCGCGCCGTTGCTCGGCGGGCAGCAGCTCTCGGTCTGACAGTCGTTATCCTCGCCACACGCGATCAAACAAGCCGTGTCAACCTTCTGCACCTCCCTCTCCACCAGCCTGCCCTCGACCGTCCTCAGTCGCCCTTCCTCGTCGCTCTCGGCCACCTGGACGCCACTCAGGATCGCGGCCTCGCGCAAACCGCCGGGCACAAACTCGGGCTGGATCGTGCTCGAGTGGATCCCCCAGCTGTGCAGATTGCTCCTAATCTTGGCCGCGATCGTCATGCACTTCTCCGTCTGCCCGCTCGAGCAGTCCACCAGCACATGCACCGACGCCACGATCTTGCTCTCGGACAACTGCCACACGTGCAGCTCGTGCAGGTTCAGCACGCCCTCGACACCCATGATCGAGCCGCGCACAGCTTCCAACGACACCGAGGCGGGCACGCCCTGCAACAGAATGAACGACGCCGACTTGCACAGCGGCAGCGCCGAGTGGAAGATGATGATGGTGATCAGGAACGAGATGGCCGGGTCCGAGTAGAAGCGCCACGAGGCGGACGAGTACATGATGAAGAGACCCGCCGCGATGACGCCGACGTTGCCGAGTGCGTCGCCGAGCACGTGGAGGAAGACGCCCTGCATGTTCATGCTGCCGTGGCTGTGCGAGTGGCCGCCGCCGCTGCCATGGGAGTGGGCGTGGCCGGGCGCATCGTGGGCGTCGGCTTCGGCGTGGTCGTGATCGTGATCGTGGCCGGCGTGAGAATGACCGTTCTTGCGCGCAGTAGGCGAGCTGGTGCCAGCTTCCAGATCGGCGCGCGAGTCGGTGGCGCCGTAGTCGTTGGATCCGTTGGCGAGCAGACGCGTGCGCTCGCCGTTGGATTTGAGCGAAGTGATCGAGTTTGAATGCTGGTGCCTCGAAGCGTCATAGCCGAGATCGTGAGCGGTCTGAACGACAAAGGCACGCGTTTGGGCGGGATGACCGAGGATGGATCCGACGCTGTCCTGGCGACCGCGGCCGCGCTTGAGGTTGTCGTCGTTGGAAGCAACACCGGTGGCGGCGTCATCGGCGGGGGAGACGTCCTGGCGAGCGTCGCCGTGGTTGTGACTTGAAGCGTCCGTCACAGCGTGGCTGTGGCTGTGGTCGTGGGCACCGTGGCTGTGACCACCGTGACCATGCGAGTGGCCGTGTCCGCCGCCGTGAGCGTGTCCATGGTCGTGGAAGAGCAGCAGACCGACCAGGTTGCTAGCGAGACCCAGACATCCAACCACCACCACCAGCTTGGGGTTCGACACCTCGGTCACATTGATGAAACGCTCGATGGCCTCCATAAAGATGCTGAAGCAGAGAGCCAACAGGAAAACGCCGTTGACGAGCGCACCCAAAATCTCGGCACGCTGCCAGCCATAACTGAAACGGTGATCCGAAGAGCGGGTGGAGAGCTTGACCGCCCAGAGCGCGACGACGAGCGACATGACATCGTTGAGCATGTGGAACGAGTCGGCGACCAGGGCGAGCGATCCAACTGCATATCCGGTGATGATCTCGACAAAGAAGAAGACGACATCGATCACCAGGAGGGTGAGGATGCGGGTCTCTTTGCTCAGACCCATGGCGGCTTGGTTGCGTGTGTTTCGAGGAGGAGAGAGGGAATACCGATGGGTGAAGAGGGCGTCAGTGTGCGTCGACGCTCGTCAAAAAGCAAGATGTGGTGAAGATGAAGAGGATGGAAAGGCGAGATGGGTTTGTCCAAACTCAATCCTCTCATTTTTTATTTTTATTTTTATTTTTATTTTTATTTTTTTTCATTTGACTGCGGCAGATCGCGCTACTCGAAGTTCGGTTCGGATGGTTCTCTTGTTTGCCTCTTGGCTGAGTGCTCTCTCACATCCTCGCTCAAAACTCGACTCGAGAGTGGAAAAGCATCATGCCGAAAACATGCACACAGCATATCCTCTCTTGCCTAGAAATCGACGCGCGCAGTTCGATGTTTTTTTTTTTTTTTTTTTTTGCGCTTGAGCATCCTCCGCAATCGTCGACTCGAACTGAGTTTTGCCTCGCTTTTCTCTCGCTTTTCAGACAAATTTTCGAAGCGCCTTCTCTCCACATGCCCGAGCCCGAGCCTGATCTCTCCGATCTGTGTCAGAGCTGGAGATCACGCCATTTCTACAAAAAAAAAGATGCGGTCTAACAGCGTAAAGAATTTTTCTCAACTGTGAGATCGACACAAGTTCAACAATTTCGAACGCGTGAAAAATCCCATAAGTGGAGTTTTTGGGTGATCGGCCTTGAGCGAGAACTTGACTGCGAAGCGCTTTCTTTGCGGCGCTGCGCCTGTGCGCTTTGGCTGGAAGCTGGACGCGCAACGAGATTCTTCGACTCCACACCGCACGAGCTCAGTTTGTTCGTGTTGCTCTCTTCCTCCAACATCGTCTTCTACTCCTTTCATCCTCCAGCCTCTTCGACCACTTTGCTGCTCTCGTCCACGATCAGGAAAGCAGCTGTCCTGCACATCTTTTATTTTCGCAACCAACGTCTCACCTCGCACCCCTCATCTCGCTAGCACACATCGGCCCTTGACAGTTTTCGTCTGCCACCCACACCACATAGCTGCCCACCATGGCACGAGGAGACGGTCAAGAACTCGACATCACCGTCCCCGTCGAGGACCCAAAAAAGACCGATCAGGAAAAGGCCAAGGAGAAGCAGCGCGAAGAAGCCGCTCGCAAGGGTCTCCCTCCTTTCAACGAGAAGCGCGCCAACGCCAAGGACAAGCCTGAAGATGAGCTCAGCGAAGAAGATCTCCAGCTCAAGAACGAGCTCGAGATGCTCGTGGAGCGTCTCAAAGAGGATGACACCTCGCTCTACCGTCCAGCACTCGAATCGCTCCGTACCTTGATCCGCACCAGTACCTCATCCATGACCTCCGTCCCCAAGCCCCTCAAGTTCCTTCGTCCCCACTACCCAGAGCTCAAGACCCTTTACGAGTCATGGAAGCAAGCCAGCGCCGACAAGAGCCTCTTCGCCGAAATCCTCTCGGTACTTGCCATGACCTACTCCGACAACGGCCAGCGCGAAACTCTCCACTTCCGTCTCGAGGCCAATCACGTCGCCTCTACAGGCAAGTCCGAAGACCCTGGTCTCTGGGGTCACGAATACATGCGCCACCTCGCCTCCGAACTCGGCGACGAGTACAATGCGCGTTCGCAAGAAGAGAAACCTACCGGCGAGCTCCTCGAGCTTGCTCTCCAGGTCGTTCCTTTCAGTCTCACTCACAATGCCGAAGCAGACGCCGTCGATCTTTTGCTCGAGCTTGAAGCCATCGACAAGTTGCCCCAGTTTGTTGACAAGGACACCTACGCGCGTGTCTGCCTCTACATGGTCAGCTGCGTCAACCTCCTCGTCCCACCCGATGATGCCATGTTCCTCCGCACCGCCCACGACATCTATCGCAAGCACGACCGATTCACAGAGGCCATGACCCTCGCTCTCCGTCTCGGCGACAAGGACCTCATCCGCTCCGACTTTGAAGCCCCCAAGAACCCTACCATGCGCAAGCAGCTCGCCTACATGCTCGCAAGGCAACACATCCCCATCGAGTGGCTCCAGGACGAAGATGCGCCCATCACCGATAACGAGCTGCTTGACATCATGTACAACTCGCATCTCTCGCGCCACTTCGTTAACTTCGGCAAGGAGCTCAACGTTTTGGAGCCCAAGAGCCTCGAAGACATCTACAAGACCCACCTCGAGAACTCGCGCACCGGTCTCGGCGGCTCGGTCGACTCGGCGCGCGGCAACCTCGCCAGCACTTTTGTCAACGCCTTTGTCAATGCTGGGTTCGGCAACGATAAGCTCATGGTCGACGCGCCCGAAGGCAACTCTTGGATCTACAAGAACAAAGACCACGGCATGCTCTCGGCAGCCGCTTCGCTCGGTATGAGTCTGCTCTGGAACACCGAGACCGGTCTCGACCAGATCGACAAGTACTCGTACTCGTCCGAAGAGGCCATCAAAGCGGGTGCCTTCCTCGCCTACGGTATCGTCCACTCTGGATTGCGGTCCGAGTTGGATGAGGCTATGGCGCTGCTTTCGGAGCACATTGAGTCCAAGAGCATCCCGCTCAAGATCTCCGCCATTGTGGGTCTCGGCCTCGCCTACGCCGGATTCTGCCGCGAGGACATTGCCGCGCTGTTGCTCCCCAACATTCAGGACGAGACCACGCCCATGGAGGTGGCGGCCATGTCGGCGCTCTCGCTCGGCTTTGTCTTTGCCGGCAGCTGCCACGGCGAGATCACCCCGACCATTCTGCAGAGCATGATGGAGCGCGACCCGGCTCAGCTCGACGACAAGTGGGCGCGATTCATGATCCTCGGTCTGGCGCTCCTCTTCCTCGGCAAGCAGGACGAGAGCGACGCCACTATCGAGACGCTCAAGGCCATCGAGCATCCCATCAGCAAGCAGGCGCAGGTGCTCGTCGACATGTGCTCGTACGCAGGCACAGGCAACGTGCTCAAGGTGCAAACCATGCTCCACTACTGTACCGAGCGCTCGGCGCCAGAGGACAGCGGCGACGATAAGGAGGGCGAGGCCAACAGCGACTCGAACAACAATGCCGAATCGTCACAGGACAGCAACGACGACAAGGACGAAAAGGAGAGCAACGACCTCTTCCAGGCTTTCGCTGTGATCGGTATTGCGTTGGTCACCATGGGCGAGGAGGTGGGCGCCGAGATGGCGCTGCGTCATCTTTCGCATCTCATGCACTACGGCGAGCCCACGATCCGCAGGGCGGTGCCGCTGGCACTTGCGCTGCTCCACCCGTCCAACCCGTCGATGCCCGTGTTGGACACGCTGTCCAAGTACTCGCACGATTCGGACCTCGACGTGGCCATCAACGCCATTCTCGCCATGGGTCTTGTCGGTGCTGGCTCCAACAATGCGCGTCTCGCTCAGATGTTGCGACAGCTCGCGGGCTACTACTACAAGGAGCCCGACTGCCTGTTCATGGTGCGCGTCTCGCAGGGTTTGGTGCACATGGGCAAGGGCACCATCGGCATCAACCCGTACCACACGGATCGACAGCTCATGTCGCGCAATGCGGTTGCTGGTATTCTGGCGCTGCTGACGTCCATGACGGATGCACGCGGGTTTGTGCTGGACCAGTCGCACTGGATGCTGTACTTCCTCAGCTCGGCCATGTACCCGCGCTTCCTCATTACGCTGGATGAGAACCTCGAGGCGCTGCCGACGAGTGTCAGGGTGGGTAAGGCGGTCGATGTCGTGGGTCAGGCGGGTAAGCCGAGGACGATCAGTGGATTCCAGACGCACACCACGCCCGTGCGTGTCGGCACCTACGAGAGGGCGGAGCTGGGCACCGAGGAGTATCTGAGCTATGCGCACGTGCTCGAAGGGTTTAGCATCTTGCTCAAGAACCCGGGTTATGTCAAGGAGGAGGATTTGTGAGGCGATGGAGCCACAATATGTGTATGCTAGACGACAATTCGCAACGAGATCAAGAACACAGCCAGCGAGAGAAGTGTGTAAAGTTGAACTGAGCTGTGCATGTGTGTGATTGTGATGCAATACAGTGTGATGAGGTCTACAAGAAATCGATCCCAATACCGAGCTGGAGCCCCTTCCTCGTCCCATCGCCGCTCCTCGCCGTGATCGGCACACCGGCGTTCAACTCGACCCTGAGCTGGCCCTGCATGTACACCAATCCCACGCCCACACTGCTGCTCGGCTGGGCCAACTGCTTCCACGCACCCCAGTACCCTGCACTGCTGCTGGCGTGATGCGGAAGCTGGGCGAGCTGACCGGCATTTGCAAAGGCGTGGAGCATGAGCGGCCAGTGCGGCTTGTGCGGGATCGGCGAAAGAACCGACAACCCCAGAGACCAAAACGCATCGCCGCCGAGCGAGTCCGTGTCGCTCTTTGGGCCGAGGGACGAGTGGCGGAACATGCGCAGCGACGTGGGTCCGCCGAGCTGGAAGCGGTCGCTGAAGTGGGTGCTCGACGTCGGCGACAACGGGTGCAGCAGGCCGGAGCGGAACGTGAGTGTTGTGAATAGCGGGTGCAGTGAGGATAGGGTTTGGTCTGCTTCTGCAGAGTCGGAAGAGGTTGCGTCGAGGAATGGTGACGGTGTCGATGATGACGATGCTGGCGATGATGTCGGGAACAACCACTGCGAGGGCGAGAAATGCCTCCCCGTGCTCGCCTCGACCTCGGCCTTGACATGCTGCGCATCGCCCCCCAACCCGGCATACTCCAGCACCGTCCTCACCTTCCCACCCCTGCTCGGCAGCACCACACTGTCCCGGCTCTCGCGCACCCACGTCCAGCTCAGCGCAGACTTGACACTCGGCGCCACAGCCATCTTCCTCACCGCTACACTCGCATCGCCCATCACCCGCCCGAGCACGCGCAGCGACGCCTCGTACGCCACCTCGTGCTGCGTCGTCGTCGTCGTCTTTCCCTCAGCCTCGCCATCCGGCGTATCGATGACGCCCTTGGGCTCGTCGGTGAAGCTGCTATTGACACTCGCACGCAGGCCCTGGACGCTTTCGGAGAGCGAGGCGAACGCCGAGTAGTCTCGATCGTGCGAGAACGCCGCCAGCTTGTACTCGATATCCGGATTACCTGCGAGAGGGCCGCCGAACTCGACGTTGAACGCCTGCTTCGTGCGCGTGCCAAACGTCGCACTGCCTTGCAGCGTCTCTGCGCCGCCGAACACGTTCCGAATCCGCCCTTGCACCGATGCAGACCCCTCGCCATTGCCCACATCGGTCGACGACTTGAGAAATACACGACCTTTCGGTTTGCCGCACGCGAGGATCACATCGACGTCCTCCTCGCTCGCGCCGGGAAACAGCGACGGCGCGAGCGACGTCTCGATGTTGCGGAACACGTCGAGCTTGTCCAAGTCCCCCGCGAGGGACGAGGTGAGCGCGAGGATCGAGGGGAGCGTGGTTGGCTGGCCAGGCAGAACGTGCGAGGTGCGCGAGCCGTAGTAGAGCGCGTTTATGATGCTCGCATTCGGGTTTTGGTCCGAGAGGGAAGGGTCCATGTACGGGCGACAGAGCGAGGCGAGGTAGCCCGAGCGGAGCGCACGGCCGGCGCCAGAGATGCGGATCGCGTTGAGACGCAGGATGGGCGCGGGTGCGAAGGGCGACAGAGGGTTGCCGCCGGACTGGAGCAGCTCTGTAGCTGCGAGCAGGTTGTGCGGCTTGATCGGCTCTGATGGTGTTGGTTCGGCACTGGCGTCGTCCGATGCAGATGTTGGGGCGGCATGCTCAGTCGATCCTAGGCCAGGTGTGGGCAGTGAGCCGTCTTCGAGCGGTTGTGTGAGCGCATCCTGTTGATCGTCCGCATTGGCCATTGCTTTTCCGAATGGTATCTCTGCCGCAGCAGTAGCAGAGCCCGTCTCTGCAGTTGATCGAGATTGCCTCGACCGCTTTCGACGTGTAGAAGAGTCAGACGAAGAAGAACTCGAAGCTGAGTCCGCCGTCTCAGCTCCAGCTGACGCAGCGGCCGCAGCGGCCGCAGCAGCCCTTGCTTCAGCTGCGTCGTGCGTGTCTGCTCTTTGCTCCTTGAGACTGCTGAACTCCATTGTGACGTTCGACGAGCTCCGTTGTGATTGTGACTGTGATTGTTGGGGAAGGGAAGGCAGTCGGAAGCTTCCGAACCTTTTTTTGATGCGGAAGGCCCGAGCGAACGCTCTTTGATCAGCGGAGAACCGGCCGACTCTTGTGGATCGCGCTTTGCTGAACCCCCCTTTTTTTTTTTTTTTTTTTTTTTTTTTTTTTTTTTTTTTTTCCCCTCGAGCACGGATTTCGGAAGAAGAAAAACTTGCAGCTTGAAGGTTTTCAGAAGAAGTGGAGCTGCCTTGCTTGCTTCTGAGTCCTTACTGGCTGACCTCTCCTCTCGACGACACACTATCACCTACGATCCGCGAACGTGACGCTTGTCAGCTCGGAGCTGCAGTCGAATATACCCCAAGAGCTCAGCATGTCGCTTTGATGCTCGAGCTCCAAGCGCAGAACGGACTCTTTCGAGTATCGGACACAGCTCCTCGACCTTGACGAAACGGAAGGGCGCTTCAAGACTTTGACAGTCACAGGCACACTCGCGAACAGTCTCGCTGACCAGTTGACCGGATCGAGCCAACTACCTATCAATCGCATCACGAAGCAATCAAGGCAAGGACCCTCGCATCATCCGACCCAAGCTTCGTCGACCCCTCGACTGCCTCGGACGACCTCCGACCCCTTCCTCACATCAACATGTTCGTCCTCGCCGACATCCAAGACACGATCAGTGTCCACCCGTCTGCATTCGGCCAACCGTCCCTAACCAGCATCTCGGACCAGATCAACGTCAAGTACGCCAACAAGATCCTAGTCGACGTCGGGCTGTGCATCTCACTGTTCGACATTCTCAGCTGCTCTGAAGGCAAGGTGCGCTTTGGCGACGGCTGCCTGTACCACCACGTTACGTTCCGGCTCATCGTTTTCCGCCCGTTCACGCAGGAAGTGCTTACGGGCAAGATCAAGTCGTCGGACGAGGCTGGGATCCGCATCACGCTCGGCTTCTTCGACGACGTCTATGTGCCGCTCCAGCTGATCCCCAAGCCGTGTGCTTTCGACCACCAGGAGCGCGCGTGGTTTTGGTTGTACGAGGCGCGGACGGAACAGATCGCCGCAGATCCGCTGCTCAGCCAGCCGGATGAAAGGATGTATTTGGATGCGGGGGAGGCGGTGCGGTTTACGGTCGAGTCGGATGCGTTCTGGGACGCTGAGCCCGGCCCGGGAGCGGCTCCGGGCGCGGATTCCGCAGCAGCACACCACGGTCAGCATCACGCAGGTAAGGAGACACGGCCTCACTACAGCATCACCGCCAGCATCGCGGGCAGTGGCCTAGGACTCGTCTCGTGGTGGACCGGCGCCGAAGCCGCAGCAGCAGCACAGGAAGAATACGTCGAGGGCGAACAGCAAGAGGGAGTGATGGATGAAGCGGATCAATAGCGCTGAAGGGAAGGGAACAAAGGCAGGAAGAGTCTCGCAATCTGGTCTACAAGCGCCATACGCAGCGAGCTGTTTAACCTGCACTCTTTCAAATGACATGACCAACGCACCTTTAGCGGAACATCCACGTTCGGCTGTAACTTACGCTGCAACCTTGCTGAGGATGTGGAACCTCGACCGTACAATGCAACCGCTCGTGATGTGTGCCAGACAGCGACACTTCGGCTCCCTCCATTGCAGTCGCATGTCGCTCTGCGCCGTTGCTGCTGCTGGCGACGAATCTTGCACCAAGCGTCGTGCTGGCAGATCGAACGCAGTCTGTTCGGCCATTCCGCCGCAGCTGCTCCTCCCATCTCCGTCGCTGAGCCATGTGTGCCGGTCCGTTCTCACGCTCTCGCCGTTGCCGCCCCTATCCTCGTCAGCAAGCATCGAGCTTGTCGGTCCCTCTCGGAGACCACTCTTCCACACATTCAGAGAAAGCACACGGATCACGCCGAGGCTTCTGTTCCAAACTGCTTGATTGAGATGGCTCATATCGCCTGCTCCGGACGCCTGCGCATCCAGCAACTCTCGTGGAACACAAGCCCCGTCTTCTGCACCACGATCCTCTCGGCCTCTCTACCCTCTTCCTCCACCTCCCCCTGCGTCGCATCGAACGGCGATGCACCTTCGCCCTTCGCCGCGCTGCCCTCCTCCTCCACCGTCTTCCCGAAGTGCCGCGGCGTGAGCGTCCCATCCCCATCCTCCGCATCCTCCTCCCGCCCCTCCTCGTTGTCCTCCACACTGCGCTCCGGCCCATCGTTAATACGGAGCGAGAAGCCCCCACCGCTCGCCGCGGAGCTCGAGCGCGCCATACCCGCACCACCGGGCCACGACGGCCTCCTCTCCATAGGCTGTGCAAACTCGCCCGCAAAGTAGCCGTCCACCTCGCCGCTCCACTCCCCGCCTTCGCTGGCGTACCGTCGCCCTGCTGCACCGCTGCTCGCTTTATCGCCGTTGGCGCGCGAGAACTCGGAAGACGCAGATCGCACGACGCCCTTGCCCTTGTCGATGCGCGGCGAAGCCAGGGGCGCCGCCTTTTCGTCGTACGGCGACTTGGCTCGGCGATGCATGTTCGGCGGGAGCAGCGGCGTGCGCGGCGTGAGCATCGCACCGAGTTGGCCCGTCACGCTCGCTCGTCGGCTGCTACTTCCGGGAGCCGACGAGAACGACGCATTGCGCGACTGCTGCACCGCCCTGCTCCTCAGCTCATCCGCCTCCCCGCCCGCCTCCGCACTCCCTCCATTCGGAACCGCAACGGCAGCCCCCCGCCGCGGGCCGACGAGCAGCACGCCACACCCCGCACACTGCGCAGCCGCCCCGCCTGCAGGCCGCCACCCGTGCCTGCGCCGCGCATGCAGCCGCCGGAACTCGTGAAACGTGTCGCGGTCAAACAGCTTGTTGGTGATCGCCAGCAGTTCCGCGCGCAGGTGATAGGCGGACAGCATGCCGTCGAGCACCGACCGGATCTCGGCGTAGTACTCGGCTGCGACGCCTTTTTCCGCGACGTTGCTTGTGGTTGTGTTGGTGTCCGAGCCAGTGAGACGACGGAATAGGGAGGGGAAGGAGACGGCTTCGGCGGCGGTGGATGAGATGAGGTCCGAGAGGGTGTCTTGGACGATGTCTCGGACGCCGTCGAGCATTTGCTTGGGTCGGTGCGATGCTGAGTCCGCAAGGTTGTTGTCGTCAGCGGAAGAGGAAGCAGCAGCGCCGAGATGCGCAACGTCGTGAACCAGCCGGACGAGACTGCGCAGCAGCCGGTACCATACCTCGTCCGTGTCCACGTGCTCTGCGCTCTGACGACCCGCCTTCCTTGCACCGTTCTCCTCATCATCGCTCTCGTCAACCCCACCGAACGCATTAGCACGCTCGATGCACAGCCGAACCGCAACACCCACACAGCGCCTCACGTCGCCCAGCAGCTCGCTCGCATCCGTCGAGGCCGGATCGTCCGACGACGCCACATAGACCAGCGAGTCCGCCGTCCTGGCACATGCAGTGTCGAGCTCCTCGAACGCCTCCTTGGATCGCCCGAGCCGGTCGAGCGCCCACAGCACCGCATCGCTGTTCGTCGCCACCCTGCTTCCGTCGATCGCCGCGTCGCTGGTGCGGCAGTGTTGCACAAGGCGTTCGAGATCGAAGTAGCTCGTGTCTTTGGCGTCGAGGTTGCGCACAACGGCTGCCGGGTCGTAGCGACACAAGAGGTCGAGATAGGTCTCTCGCTCTTTGCGCGGCAGATGCTCTGGGTTCGCGCGACCCACGTCGGCATTGTAAGTGACTCTCGAGGTGTCTTTGCTGGCAATAGTGGCGGTCCAGTCCAGATCCACATCCGCATCCGCAAGATCAGCAGCACGCGCCGGCATCGGACGAGCCGCACTCTCCCGACTCACCTGCAACGGCTCAAAGAAGCACTGCAGATACAACAACAGCCGCTTCTCGTCCAGCTGCGCCAGCCGTTGCAGCACGCTCTCGTGCTGGGCCGGGAAGAACCGGTCCATCAGACCAGCAGTCTTGAGCGGGTCCAGATCGAGCAGATCGATAATGTGATCCGCCAGCTGCTCGTGCAGTCTAGCCTGAAGCGTTTCTCGGTCCGGAGTATCTTTCCTCGCCGCATTGAACAGTGTCTCTTCGAAGTGCGCAAAGGCATTGCTGCCAGGCGTCTTGGCCAGATCCTGGTCGTCACTGTCGGCAGCAGGGTAGGAGAGGTCGCTCTGCAGGTGCTCTCGGAGGTACATGCCCAGCAAGCGGTCCCATTTTTTCTCTTGACGGAACGCAGATCGAAGGATGCGATGGAACGAGGCGCGCTCGAACGTGTCCAGCCAGCCATCGTCGAAGCGCGGCTTGTAGTGCGACAGCAGGCACTCGGCGGCCAGCTCGCGGTCCTCGTGCGTCGACTCGATGACTTCGAGATCGTCCGGATGGCCCGAGACGGGAAGAGCGAGCGAGCGCAGAAGCAGATCGACGTTCGGCTGCGACAGCCGGATGAACTGAGGATACTTGGGCGCATTGCGGGCGACAAAGATGTGGGCAAAGATGCGCGCCACCAATGGTAGCTCAGGCGATCTTGCGTCGTGTCCACGACGGACGGCCAAGGTATCGTCGTTGGCCGTGCCAAGATGCGCCAGGTCTGAGCTCGACCTGGCGGAACTTTGCGTGCTGGTGAGCTCTAGAAGGATATCCACAATCAGCTGTCTGCTAATGCGCTTGCCCACCACATCTTTGTCGTCGAGGAAACCATCTTCGAACGCCAGATCTAGAGCATCAAGAAAAGCCTCGGCATCGAACTCGAGCAGCAATCGCAGATACGGGTAGATGGGCTCATGCTCTCCATCCGGATCGTCGTTGTTGCCCTCATCGCGCGTGTTGTCATCCAGCCCGTACAGCACCAGCTTTCCGCCCGGACCTGGAGGCCACAGCGTGCACCCGCCGGAGAACACGAAAGAGTAGATTGAGCTCTTGGCCTTGCTCGCCTGCTCGTCGTCCTCGAAAGGCTCCTGGCTTGGGTACTTGCAGCCGGTGAGGATGACGGACAAGTAGGAGAAGATGCGATAGCCGTCTTCGAGGTCGCGCTCCTCGAGATCCCAGTCTGGAGCCGCGTCGGCGGGCTGCTCGGAGAAGCGGATATGGGCGTACGGATCTTCACTCGCACCATCCTCCTCGGCCTTGCTACCCTGCTGCCGCCTCCCAACAGCGCGCCGCAACGGATGCAGCAGCTCGATAATCGGCGAGACATAGTCCTGCAGTGCCGCATTGAACACATAGATCAAGGCATCGTACAGCCTTCGATCCAGACACAGCGACAGCGCCTGATCCAGATCGAGCGACTTGGGATTGACATGCCAGATAATCCGCTCCGCCTGCGCATACTCCTGCCTGTCTCGTCGAAATGCAACCAGCCTCTGCACCACGGGGATGGGCAGAGACCGCAACTCGCCCGAGACGATAAAGTCCTCCATCTGGCCGACAAAGATGGCCTCGATGCCGTTGTCCTCGTACTTGTCGTAGAGCGTGCCGAAGAGGAAGTCGAGGTCATCGAGCGAGAGACAGGCACGTGCGCAGACGCGAGCGAGACCTTGAAAGAGCGAGGTGCGGTCCACGCCGCGGCCGTCTGGCGTGACGTGCGTCGAGTCGGTCAAGCGGTCGGGCGAGAAGGCGTACTCCGCCGAGGCGGACATGAGCTCACGCAGCTTGTCTGCGACGATGAGTGTACGCTCGGTGGGATCAGAGGGAAGACCGACGGCAGAACCGAGGAATTTGCCCTGGTGATACAGGGTGGCCAGTTCGATGGCGGACAAAAAGTCGCCAGCGGTGACGTAGAGGAGCAAGCGATCGGCCCACGAGAGCAACGTGCCAACGACGAGATCCGACTTGGTCAGGAAGAAGGATCGGCCTTTGGAGATGCGTATGCTGTGGTTCACGGCCCACGAGCGAGAAGCCTGCATTTCCGAACACTCTGTCGAATCTTCGTGTGGCTCGGCGTGCGGATCAAAGGGCTTGCCTAGCAGTACAGCATCGTAGTAACGCTGCTCTACAGTTTTGTCAAGGATGGCCGAAGCACTCCCACCCCTCATGCGCTCGGTTACCTTGCCAGCGCGACAATCAAAGAGCGCCAGGCCAGCTTTCGTGGTGAGCATGAGCAAGTCAGGGCTGAACCATTGCAACGCGACGATGCGGTCGGGCTCTTCGATGCCATCCTCGCCCGTAAGCTCAACCGGCTCGACCTCTTCGACTGCGACACTCGGTCCAGCAGCATTTGGTCGCTGCTCTACTTTCCGCACCTTGAGCCGCACCAGATGCAACGTCGACCCGAAGGAAAAGGCGAGGATGGGGTTGGTTTGCCGCTTGCGCTTGCCGTCGGTCTCTGTCGACGCGGGATACCAGGCCAGGCAGCCCGGTTCTTGGATGGCCAGTTCTTCGGTCATTGCAATGATACTCTCCTTTTCTGCTGGCTGCACCCGGTTGACTTTCCGATACCACGTCCGTGGCGAAGGCTTGAGACCGACGAGAACCATCTTTGCGGGTGTGATCATGGCGATAAAAGTTGTTTCATCGGCAGCATGCGGCCGTGGTCCAAGTGGCAGCGGGCTGAGCTGGAAGATGGTGTTGTGCTTCTTGGCGTCGCCGAGGCCCAACTCGTCTTCGTGCTCGTATTGCGGATACTTGCCGAGCAGACGAAGCGTGTCGTTGGAGCTGACGCCCAAAATCTTGCCAAGGGCGTGGTAGAAGGCGAGACCTTTGTTGTCGGCAGTGACGATGGCGGTGTGACGAAGGCCGATAAAGCCAATATGCACGATGGCCGACCCGGAGAGATGGCCTTCCTTCTTGCCAGCTTTGACGGAGGACAGGGGCACGGGAGGCACATGACGAGCTGCCCGTGCCGGATTGGCTAGGTCGTAGAGAAAGACGTTGCCAGACGCATGGCCAACCCCGAGGAACGAGTGGTCCGATGAGAAGGCGAGGGCAGTGACGGCATCGCCGTGACCTCTTCCATCGTGTCCGCATGAAGCTATTGGCTCTTGGGCGAAGTCGCAGACGCTCGTCTTGCCGCCCTGAGTGCCCACCGCGATGAGCCCTCCTGCGACAGCGAGCACGGTGGGGACGGGTTGGAGAGCATCAGGGCCAGCGTTGGCATTGGCGATGATTCGCCGCAATGCAGACCACTTGACAAAGTCGCGGCTCAACTCGTTGCGCTCGTTGGAGTGCGTCTCTTTGAGAGCGGGTTGTGAGGCCAGAGAGTCGTTATTGTCATCTTCGCCTCCACCTCCAAGGACGACATTTTGCCCCAAGCTTTGACGGTGAGCTGAAAAGGATGAGCTGGCCGGGTCGCTGCGGAGGGAGGTGGCGCTTTGTGCTGATGGCAGTGGCACGCCGTTGAGAGTGCCGCCGTACGGAAACGAGGCGCGTGGTCTGCGACGCTTGTTGTGACCGATAATAGAACCGCTGACACTAGTGGAAAAGGAGCTCTGCCGTGAACGCTGCGTGATGAACGACTCTGCCACAGCGGACCGACTCGCATCGTCGTCTTTGGACGAATTTGCTGCCGCTGCTGCTGCCAGCCCATTTGCTGTGAACTCGAACGGTAACGGCGAGCGCGCTTTCTTGGGTGATGTCGATGAGGAGGGCGTACCAGGAACCTCGCTAGATGTGACACCAGACTCGACCTGAAGATGTTTCGGTAACGCCAGTGAGATGCTCGCAGCTCTGCCAACCGACGCACGCAAGCGGGAAAGTGAAGGGTAGGCGACGGGTCGCTGAGGGGTAGATGCCGAGGTCATGGTGTTGGACTGCCGAAGTAGCGAGAGACCCGTGCCGGACGTTGACCTGGGTGTGAAGATGCGAGAGGAGGATGGCTGCGATGGTAGTCGCTGGCGTGATTGCGAAAGATGCTGGAGAGAGGAAGCGGACCTCGTATCGAAGCTGACGTCGTTGGGTAGAGGATGCGGATACCTGAAGGAGGAGCCATCGTCACTGGGAGCGGCTTCGACGTGACGTGGAGTGATGTTGGAGGCTGCGTCGGTGTCGGTTTGCAGTGCGATTGCCCTTTGTGTGTTTGGAGAAGATGGGGATGCAATGGAAGCATGCGCAGGTATATCAGTGGTGATGCCAGCCACTGCAGCATTGTTTTGATTGTCATCCTCGTCGTCGTCGTCGTCGTCGCTGCCAAGAATGTCTTTGAGCTTTGCGCTGTACGTGTCGGAGCTCATCTCGCCTGAGACGGCGCTGTCGTCGGGAGTCGAGGTGGATGGTGCAGCGGTCGTGTCGATGCCATCGTAGACGAACTGGTCATCATCGTCGTCGTCTTCAACCTCATGTTCGACGTGGCTACCATTCGTTGTGATGCCATTCCTGGTGCTTGCGTTGTTGGATGTCGTTGAGTCGAGATGCAGCTCACTCGATGATGACTTTTTGGGCGACTCGAGCACGTCGTTCATCTGCTGGTCGTAAGAAGCATCCTGTTGGGCGTGATAAGACGAGAGACGCTGAGCATATGACGGTTCCGTTCCCCATGGGTTGGAATCGGATGAATTGGTGCGCTCCATCTCGACGAATGAGCTGATCGTTGCAGCTGATTGGCTTTGCTGCTCCTGATGGAGACGCCTATCGAAGTGTGGGAAAGGAAAGATCACTGTTCATCTCGGATGCGGCGCTGCTGTTGGGTGAGAGGATGATGGATGCAAGTTGAATTGTCTCGGCTGCTCGATGTTCGAGATTCGAGGTTTCCTTGACGTGGGCGAGCGTGGAGGTTGAATTGGAAATCGGGGCGATTTGCTGCAGCGGCCGTGCGTAAACTCTCAGATTTCAGGGTTTGCCGAATTTTTATATTTGTGAGATCTCAGCTCACTCACATTTTGGAATTCGCGGCCTTAACGGAACACGGAACCGAGCCTTTGGCAGGCAGAGTCATCAAATCACGGAATTGGCTTGCATTGCCGCACCGACCGCCAACGACAGCCAACGAAGTTATCTTTCCGTGTAACTCTTCTTGCTTTCAAAGCACCACACCATGGCATCAACAACAGCAACGACGGCAACGACAGCATCGACATCGACGACGCAGATGGCAGCTTCCTCACAGTCGAGTGAAGCCTCGGCTTTCCGCTCGCTGTACATTCACACGCACGACGTTTCGCGCTCCCTCAAACCATCTGCCGACGGAGAGCTGGCGCATGCTATCCATCAAACGCTCCATTTCGCGCTCGATGGGCATCCCGATGACTACACGCCGTCGTCGGCCAACTCGGGGGCAGGGTCGGGGTGTGATCCGCTAGCGACCACGCCCAGCTCCTCGGCGAGCAATGGTGCTTCGACGTCGTCCTCGTCCTCTTCATCGGCTGGCAATGTGAAGAAGGGGTTCTTCCCGACGCACGATCCGGAGCGCCCCTACATCTCGTATCACTGGAATCCCCGATCGGCGACACTTGCGCTGCCCAACCCGGCGACCATCGCGAATCCCATCGCCGACCCGTGCTCGCCCGATCACCGCGGTTCGTACGATATCACCGCCAAGTTCTTCTTCCTCGATGCGGACGATTTGTCGCCTGGGCTGGTCGACGATGCGCTGGCGCGGCTCACATCGACTACGGGTATTATTACGGTGGATACGCTCGTGCTGGCGTTTCCGACGCTCGATCTTGACTCGCGGCCGCACACGCATTTTCGGGCCAGTGACGGTGCGGGAGGGGAGAGCGGGGGGAAGGAGGAGGGTGCGGCGTGGCTGGCGGCGGTGAGAGAGGCGTGGTCGCACGTCTCGCAAAACGCGCAGCTGTTTTCGTTGGGGTTGTCGGATATCTCGCCGTCGAACTTGGAGTTGCTGCTGGGCTCGCTTGAGCCGCCCGTGGGCCCGCCGTCCGTGCCGCTCGTCTCGCCCGCAATCCCACTGTCCACGTCGGCCTCCGAACCGTCATCCAGCAATTCGCAGCCTGCTTTGGCCAGCTCGGACGTGCCGTCCGCTTCGACCACCACCGCACCAAGCCAACAGCTCGGAGGAGCAGACTCGTTCTGGAACGTCGAGTACTCGATCCTCAGCTCCGCACGCCGCCCGCGCCTCGTCTCGATCAACGTCAAGCAGGACCCCTGCGCCTTCGACCGCCAGTTCGACCAGTACTGTGCTAGCATGGGCATCCAGCTCGTCGCTCATTCGGACAGGAAGGACGTGCTGCCGCAGAGAACGCTGCCGGGACTCATGGATGAGTTTAGAGACAAGCTGCCCGTCAAGCTCGAACAGGGCAGGCAGCTCAAGCCGAAATGGGCGCTGAAGTATACGACGCTGATCAGGGATAGGGGGGTGTTGGCGGATAAGGGCTACATTGTCTTTGTTTCCTCTGAATAGGTTATATATCGCAAGCATTCAGTACTCGTACTCATTATGCAACGGAAAGCATATACATCACACACAGAGCCACAGATCGAAACTGTTGTGAGCATCGCATTCGTCATGTGTCTGTCTAGAGGTTGTCTGTGCGAGCACGCTTGATCGGACTTTCGTTGCCGTTACCTCCTTCCCCTGCTGCAGCCTGAACAGTCTCGGTAATCACCTGAGGCCGAGCCGCTTCTGCTCCATTCGCCTCATTCTGCTCCCCTTCTCCCGCTGTCGCAGCAACCTCACTCTCCCACTTCGCAGCAGCAGCCGCATCTTGCGCCGCCGGGGCATCCACCTCCATCACGCTCTGCTGCGAATCCTGCTGCCCACCTTGCGCTTCTTGTCCCACCTCGATCAGCCGACAGATCGGGTCGATCAGCTGCACGTAGTCCTCGCGTACATACGTCACCAAGTACGGCGTCGCGCCCGACCGATCCCTCAGCACCTGGTCCAGCGACGTCTCGCTCACCGCCGAGTCGTTGTACTTGTACCACTTGCTCGCCTCGCCTCCCCCGCGCAGGTTCAAAAAGTAGTGCCCGTGACTCGCTTCGCCGCGATGCATGAACACGGCGACAAGACGGTACGAGAAGCGCCGCTCGTCGGCCCAGATCGACGCCATCTCGGTCTTGAGCGTTTCGATCTCTTCTTGCGCTTGCTTGACTTGGTCGCGCAGCACAATGCCTTCGTCGCGAAGCAATTTCGAGAGTCCCGGATCGATGAGCGTCGACAGCGGTGGAGGAAGCGAGCCTTCAAGATTGCCAGCGGGTGCAGCAGCCAAAGCATTGTCTCCCGTACTCGAGCTGACCGCATCCACCATCTCCGCCTGTGCGCCATCCGCACGGATCTCGCTGAGCTGCGCAGCCACATCAGCTAGCGGCGGCAGCCTCGCAAGTTCCTCAACGACATTGGCCGCTTGGCTGAGCGTCTGCGTCAGATGAAAGTTGCCGCCGTCCTTGCAAGCGGCCAGCTTGGCCCGCAGCTCCTCGATCCGTCTCCGCTTCGCTTGATAGTCCAGCCTCTTTGCGACACGCACGGCATTGGCGCTGTCGGTGACGTCAAAGTCCATGTAGCGGTCGACATAGAGCGTCTCGGGCATGTCGAGGTGTGCTTGCGACTTGAACGCCCTCATCGTGACGCGGTCGTACTGCACGCGTTGCAGTTGGATTTGCAACAGCGGTGGAGCAACTAACAGTGTTACGGATCGGCGCTGCACAGCCCCGGACGTGGCCACGAATGTATCCGAGTCGAAGAAGCCGTCAAAGCCATCGTAAATGTCACGGCCCTCTTCCAGAACGTCGATCGGAAGGATCTTGAACACTTCGTGCTTGATGTGTGTGCTGGGCTGCTTCTGTGGCTGAGCTGGTCGAGACAGAGTGCCGTCAGCCTCGCTGCTGCTGTCATTGGTCGTGGGCATCGCATCTGCCTCGACGCGTTGGCATGTTTTGCCGAGGAATAGGCTAGTGAGCAGATCCTCATGGACCTTGCCATTCACCAAATCGGTCGGTTGCTTCGCTTCCTCGGTGCCATCGACATCCATTCTCTGTTCGGCAGAAGAGCCCGTGTTGGATCCGGCCTCTCCACTGACAGCTAGAGCGACTTCGAGCTGGAACATGCAATTGTCCAAACACTCCGACACATCTTGTTGCGCGCCCAACTGCATCAGCGAGTTTCGTCGCGCAGGTGGTGGCAGAGCCGAAGCCGATGTGGACTTGGCGACGGTAGACTGACGGACAGGTCGAGGCGGTAAGGGCGGTGCAGTTTGGGAGACCGTCGGTGTGGCAGCACTGGATGGCTGGACTTGGGTGGCAGCTGTCGTCGCCGTGTCCGTTGCGTCCTCGATGGCGGTCGGATCAGAAGAGAGAACAGCCGCGGCCTGAGACTCAGCCAGAGTTTCGGATGCACTGGCCTCCGGTACCGGATTGAGCTCGGCCTCCAAATCCTCTGCGCGCGACGATACTAGTGCCAGGTACGCTAGCTCCCTCTCCGGACGGACCGACAAAGCGTTGGCATGGATCAGATGATGAAAGAGCCCGCCAAGCTGCGCCACAAACCGCTTGCTGCGCTCCATTTCGCGCGGAGTGATACGCTGACCGCCCACTCTTCGCTCGGCGTCAAATGGAAGCTGATCTTTGTGCGTTGGCTCGTTGAGAGTCGATGCGGCCTGCAAGACACGGTTGCGAACCTCGGTAATGGAGAAAAAGTACTGCAGGACCGAGTTGAGGTAGCACGTGTTCCCGATGTTGTCGATACCGGCGGGAATGTCGTTGGAGGGCAGTTGCTGCCAGGCGACGGACGCATCCTTTTCGCCTGTGCGGAGAAAGTGGCGCAGATACTCGCTGTTGCGATGCTCTGCAATGGCACGCAGGGCATGACGCAGAGCATCTCGGCGTGCGGGTGCATCTGCGACGTAGAGGTCAAAGATGGCGAGGACCGTAGAGTCGTCCATGTCTGGATTGGTGTCGAGC
Source organism: Sporisorium sorghi (assembly GCA_023212695.1). Classification (NCBI taxonomy): domain Eukaryota; kingdom Fungi; phylum Basidiomycota; class Ustilaginomycetes; order Ustilaginales; family Ustilaginaceae; genus Sporisorium; species Sporisorium sorghi. Next base: position 37,630 of record JALCCG010000101.1, on the reverse strand, counting down.
ATCCCGCACGCCTGATCAATGTCCATGTCGACGCCTTCGTCGAGCGCTTGTACCAGCCTCTCTGGCTGGCCGAGGTGCAGAGAGATGATGCGCAGCGCGTTCTTCACGGCAGCATGCTCGGAAGCATCGCTGTTGATGAGCACTTCGCGCGCGCGTGCTTTGTAGTTGTCCACGATCAAGTCGATCGGAATGCTCTCGCGTTCCACATCAGGGCCGAGATGAGCAGCACCAAGATGGAGGCGATCGTAGGCTTGGTCGACGTCGCGAGGAGTGAATCTGCCCTGACTTTGCTCATAAGCGATGAGCTCCTCGAGCACGCGCGACGTACGGCGTTGAGAATCGAAGATTTCCTTGAGGGCTGCAAACAGCTCGAGGGCGCGGCGTTCTTGGTTGGCCTGCATGTTGATCAGGTAAGCAAACTTGACAAGCTGATCACGAGTGGTGCTGGAAGCGCCCAAAGTGAAAAAGGCCTCGTGCGTGGTGGTTGGGAGTTGCTTCCTATAGGTCGTATCAAGGTGATCCTGACGCAAACCGATCATGTCGAGGAGCGACTCGGAGGCGGGATGAGCTTCAACTCGAGTAGCGACGGGTTTGTCGGCGACAGTGAGCATTGCCGAAGTGGGTCTTGTTTTGCGTAGTTGGTCGACGTGGAAAGCCAGCCATACGCTGAGTTCGATCCAAGCACGAGTGTTGCGACGAAGAATCATCTCTGATTCGAACGCATCGATCGAGTCTGCTGCTTGGGCCGATGTGGAAGTGCTGGGTGGCGGAAGGATAGCAGTGCGGCCGTCGGGCATGGCACTCTCCTTCCAACCTAAGCTCAAAAAGATCTGGCGCGAAAGCTGGTCCCATCCGAGCCTTTGAGCGAGCAAGACGCTGGTGGTGGGGGCACCGCGTCGCTCGCCGTGAACGTAGTTGCCGATCACCCTGAGTAGGACGCGGAGGGCACGAACGAAGGTCTCTGGTCCCGTGAGGCCAACGCCGGGGTCATTCTCGCGGTTCTCTTTGAAACGAGTGAGGAGTTGTCGGTCGACGACGCTGACGATGCTGTCTGGAGGACTTGAGAGGAGCTGCTTGCCGGTGAGGTAGCATTGATGCGAGTTGAAATCTTCGAGGACGGGAGGCGGCGCATGTGGTTTTGCTGGATCCCAGAGTTCGAGGAGCCGGACAGGGTTCTGCTGGATGTGTTCAGGAATCAAGACGGGCTCGGTCTCGAACATGGAGACGGAGCCAGGCACGATGTCGCAGGCTTCGTAGAGCTCGGATGCATCGTGTGCAGAGGCGGGCATGGGCGGGACGCGGTACATTTGAGACTGGTCGAGGATGAGCCTCCATTCGAGTGTTTCGGCGACGAAGAGCGCCTCTGGATGTGGTTTGCATGCTTCGATCTCGGCGAGGGTGGGTGGCGGGACAGAGTCGGTAGATGACGATGCTGCTGCGGTGAACGCCGAGTCCTGGCTGAGCGGAGTCGCGGCGATCGACGGTGCATCTGCAGGCTGATCGCGCTTGAAGCTGACTTTGCTTAGGCTGAGTTGCGGATTGAAGAGCAAGCCGGATTCGTGCAGAGCGGTAGGCAGGCGGAAATGGAATGTGCGCAGGGCAGCGTTTCCATTCGAGTCGGTGTTCGCTGTGTTTGCTGTCACTTGAGATACGTGACCGTACGAGGGAGGTGGAGAGGATGGGATAGCATCCGAGACGGTTGTTGTGGGAGCATCTTGCCTCGTATGCGATCGAGGTGCTAGCCCTGGAGGGACATCGGACTGCGATCCAAAGACCTTTTTGTGGTCGTCTTCATCGATGGTGATGTCGACGGCCTCGCTTTCGTCGCCAGCCGCACCGGGGGCCGCGTTAATGCCTCGGATTGCTTGGGAGTCGGTTGGACGTGTGACGTTGTCGACGATGCTGTTGAGGTCAAACTCGCTCCGTTGCTCACCCATAATGACCGAAATAGCAGCCGAAATTCAACAGCAGCCTGTGACAGAAGGCGATGTCGATGGAAAGCGCATGTACCTGCCGCTAGATGATCTCGAGGGCTCTTTGGCGAACTGCGCCCGTGGCATGCGTCGTTCGTATTAGAGAAAAAAGGCGCCACGGCGGCGACGCTAACGCTACCAAGACGAGCAACGTAGTGCGGCAGGATGCTCCGAGTGATCGAGGGCGGGATCCTAGATGAGCTGACCAGGGCCTAAGGACAAGTTTGAGGTGGAAGTGAAGAAGAAGAAAAGGAAGAGCAAATAAACTGAGCCCGCTCTTCTTTGCTTGAGCAGGCGAAGAAAGGCCTTCGTGGCTGCGGACTGCGCACTGCGAGGTGGAGGCCAGTGCGCTTCAAATCGCGTGTCTGGTCGACCGAGATCGGGTCGATTCTGGCATCGAGATCTTGGTAGCTTCTAGCACCACAGTCGTGGCTCAAGTCCTCAAGAGAAGCTGAAGTGCTGGCTGTGCCGTCTACTTCAAGACGAAAGCTGACAGGCTCCGCTGCTGAGATCATTCGGAAGTGCCGGGTGGCTGTGGACGACGTCTAAAGCAGATCGATCGGGACGAAGGAAAAAGCAGCGGAGCAAGGGGCAAACAAGCGCGTGTGACACTTTGACTTGGCCCCGACTCCTGAGCCGAAAATTAGTCGACTCGATCGATACTCTCTGCCTCTCTTCCTTCTTCCATCTAACCCGCACCTACACTTTGCCCAACGACGACCAGCAACTCGGCGATCCCGAACCTTCACTTTACGGCTGCGACTTCCCCTTGTCGTCGCTTCCGTTCAAGTGCACAGCACAGCACAGCACAGCACAGCACAGCACACTCAGCGACGTTGCTGTAATGCCCTCCTCTGCATCACAATCTTTCGGGCAGACCGAGGCGCCATCACAATCGCAGTACAGCGAAGCGCTCGAGCTGGACGAAGCCCGCCTTCAAGCTGCAACCTCTTCCGATCAGGGAGACGTGTTTGTCATCGAATGGCTCTCGAAAGCGGAACAGGCTCTGATCAAGGCCGAAGTCGAAACGATCAAATCGAATCAGAGCAGCTTCGAAGCCGCAATCCTCAAACTCGCCTGTCCAAGCGTCACCTTTGGCAAGAGCGACGACAATACCATCACTGTAGCTGCCAATACCGCCATCCCACGTCCAGGAAGGCCCACTCGACGACTGCTCGCTCGCTGCATCCTCGTGCTCTTCCGTCGCATCGATTCGCGCTCCCTCTTTGATGTCCTGCAAAACCTCATCAAGGTCGCTGGTGAAGATGCCAAGGGCAAGACGGCAGAACGCGAGGTGCGTGTCGCCGCCCTCTATGTCCTCGGCGAAGTTTTTGGCACTCTAGGCCAGCAGATCATGTCACTCTTCAACGACATAATCAACATCACCCAGAAAGTATTCAAACAGTCGAGCCATCCCGTCATCCTCCGCTACCATGCACTGCTGGCGCTCCAAAAGACGCTCAATGTTGCTGGCAAGAGCTTGGGCGATCAGGTGGGCAAGGACCTCATCAAGGCGCTTCGTCAAGGCCTTTCGGATCGTGCAGGCGCCATTGTGCGCGGATGTGCAGACTGCATCCTTGCCATCGTTCGCCACGCTCAGCTCGTTACTTCACGCAACGAAGTCGAAGCCCTCGTCTCGCCCGCCCTCAAGGCAATTGAATCAGCCGACTTTGTCACCAAGCGCGCCCTCAGCCGTGTGCTAGCCGGCCTCCTCGCTTCCACCCAGATCGAACAGGCGCCACCCGCCCCAGCTCCAACCAAAAAGACGAGCAAAAAGAAAAAGGAGGGTGGTGCAGACGACGATTCAGACGATGACGACGCAAACCCCTCGGCGGCGGCAGCAGCGGCAGCAAGTGCTCCTCGCGCTATGATGACACCCGTAGGCATGCTCGATCAGCTCTCTCTGCCCTTCCTCCGCAGCTCCACCAGCCGCAAAGCGCGAGCGGCCCTTCTCGACGTCTATGCAACCCTCTTCGAGACGCTCGGCTCCGCTTGGGTCAACGCCAACTACGCCACCATACTCAAGCACCTCATCGACGATCTCCCTAACCACTCTCGCGGTTCGTCTCTCACGCGTGCCGATGTGCTCAACGTCCGCACCGGCGTCTCGCTCATCCTGCGCAAGCTCGTCGGAGAGCGCATGCTTGGCGAGCAGGCGCAGGTTCTGGCCATTCAGGAAATCTGCGTCAGCTACCTCAAAAAGTGGCCCGCCGTCATGCCCGAGCAGCAGCCGCCCTCCAAAACCACGCTCTCGCTTGCTCTCGCCGAGATCTCGGGTCTCCTTGTCCAGCTCGGAAGCGTGCCTCCGCAGGTGCTCGATGCTGCCTACGACCCGCTCATCCGTTGCCTTGCCCACCCGAGTCGCTCGGTGCAGGTGCAAGCCTCGTGGTGTCTCAAGACCTTGTGCCAGGTGTCGCCCGTCCACCTCTCGCCCACGCTTGCTGCCGTTCTCGAGCTTCTCAACCGTGACCTCACCACGCTCGCCAACGGCGGCGGCTCCATCGGCATCGCTCAGCTCTCGAAGCACGCCAACGGACACGCAAAGGGTCTTGCCGCCCTCATCAGTGTCATTCCGCAACGGCCTCTGTACACTTCCTTTGCCATCAGCTCGAAAGTGCTCTCGCTCGCCATCCAGCTGCTCAAGAACAGCGGCAACCATAACCTCAACGTCTCCACCGTCGAGATCTCGGTCGCCTGGACGCTCGTCGGCTCTCTCACCTCGCTCGGTCCCAACTTTGTACGCCTTCATCTCCCGCAGCTGCTCATCCTCTGGCGCAATTCGCTGCCCAAACCCACTTCCAAGGATACGGCACCCGGTCCTTCGACACGCTCCGATGCCGAATGGGGCTTCCTGCTGCACGTGCGAGAATGCACGCTTACCTCGATCTTCGCCTTCCTCCTTCACAACGGCTCGAGCCTCGTCACCCTCGACACCGCGCGCAGGCTCGTGGCGCTGCTTAGCAACACATTGGCCTTTGTCGATGGCTTTGCTGCTCAGAATCCGCACCTCTTGCAGGAGCACACGCCAGGCGCCGACCGCAGCACGCTCTCGCTTCTCGATCGAGAGTTCCTCCTGCGCCGCCGTCTCCTCCAGTGCCTAACCGTCTTGGCTCAGAACCCAGCCATCGAGCCGATGCAGGCGGGTCTGATCAAGGCAACCATCCAGACGTTTGCCGATCCGGATCGTTACATTGGAAGCTCGGCCCAGGCCGCCATTGCCGCCAGTGCAGGCAACTTTACCAGCGTGTGGGAGATGGCCGATGGCTATGCATTTGGCGTGACGAGTTTGCAGCGCGATGCCGAGACCTTTGTATCCGACCCCGTAGGTGGTCTTGTCGCATCGAGCGCCATTGCTCGTCCCGACTTGCTCAATCGTGATCTCGTCGAGACGCAGCTCGACGCACTCCAGGGGCGTCCCGTGCTCGGCGCCGCTGAACACGACGAGCTCTTCCTCTACTCGACAGCACGTACCTCGGCGTCCAGTCGGGCCTCGCAGGACTCGGGTGTGTCCGGCAGCGCTGCTGAACCTGCAGACTCGGCTACCCTATCTCCGCCTGCAGCGACCGGCGTTGTCGATGCTGGCATCCAGCTTTTCACCTCTCTCTTCCCGTACCAGGAGCGAGATGTGCAGGTGGCTGCGATCGAGGCGATGCTTGCCCACACTCGCAGCACCAAGCTCGACAAGAACCCTGGACGCAAGCAGGCGATCCAGGTCAATGTCGTCGTTGCCATCCTTGGCGCGCTCAGGGTGGCAGTGCAAGGAGGAACGGGTGCCAACGGCAAGCGTCCAGGCGGATTCAACAACGATCGACTCAGCTCGGCCATCAAGGATCTCTTGCAGGATGCACTCCTTCAGGCCGATCCTGCACTGCGCGCCGCCGCCAGCGAAGCCTACGGAAAGCTTGCCGCTGTGGCCGGCTCGCAGGCACTGTCCAGTCAGGTGCAGTTCCTCGTCGATCAGATCGTAGGCAACCGCGACCCGGATGCCCGTGCCGGCTGCGCACTTGCCTTTGGTGCCGTCTACAAGGAGGTGGGTGGCCTGGCCGCTGGTCCGCTCACAAAGACCATCGTCAACGTGCTCATGTCGCTATCCAACGATCCGCACCCGACGGTGCACTACAATGCCCTGGAAGCGCTCCACGTCGTCATCGATTCGGCCAGCTTGAGCTACAGTCCCTATGTCGCCAGCACGCTCGGCATGCTCGTCAAGCTGTACATGCTCGACACGCACGAGCCCGAAGGTGGTAGCGCCGGATCCGTCAACCTGCGCGCTGACCTTCCTGCCCACCAGGCCGTATGCCGCGTCGTCAACGCACTGATTGGTGTTTTGGGTCCCGATCTGCAAGAGTCGGCACGCGTGCGTAGCCTCATCCACTGTCTGCTCTACGAATTTTCTCGAGAGACCGACCCTGGCGTCATTGTAGAGTCGACCAAGGCGCTGCAGCACTTTGGTCTCTTTGCAGCCCAGTACGTCGACGTGGCAGCCTGGATCGCGCAACTGCGCAAGCAGCTCACGGGCAGGCAGCGCACGCTCAAGCTCGCCGCCACCAACGCCTTCTACCAGCTTGTGCAGCGCGAGGCGTTGGCAATGAGCCGAATCGGCGGTGATCAGCTCGTTGAAGAGTTCTTCGCCCAGCTCGACGAGGACCCCAAGCTCGATGGCGCCCGCGAGGTCATTCTCAGCTGGCTGCAAAAGACGGCCGATCTGGCACCTAGTGGCTGGATCGACTTGTGCCAACGCATCATGTCGTCGGTGCCGAACCGCAACACAGCCGATGCAGCTGCCAAGGGCAAGGAAGCGCTCCCAAGCCTCGCCACTATGCTGCAGGACGAAGAAGCGGCGGCCATCGACCTTGGCAACGATACCAACGCGGTCAAGCTCAACGCTACCGGCGGCAGTCGATGGCGCACCCAGCTGTTTGCGCTGCGCTGCTTGCATCAGGTGTTTGTGACCGTGCGTCAGGCTGGCAAGCTCGAGCACTTTAGCACGCCGCCTGGCGCAGGTGAAAAAGGCCAGGCATCGCCACAGCGACGACTGCTCATGAGCAACCGCGTCGTCGATCTCATCCGCATGGCCTTCAGTGCCAGCACCTCGGCCAACATCGAGATTCGGCTCGAGGGCCTGGTGGTGCTGCGCGACGTGATCGAGTCGTTCCGGCTTGCACGCGATCCGGACTTCGAAGAGGCGCTGCTTCTGGAACAGCATCAAGCGCCCATCGCTGCCGCCTTGACTCCCGCCTTTTTGGCCGACTCGACGCCCGAGGTGCTGGCCTCGGCCGTGCAGGTATGTGCGATCTTTGTGTCCTCGGGTGTGATCAAGGAGGTGAGCCGCATGGGTCGAATCCTCAAGCAGCTCGTCTCTGCGCTCGACAGCTGCATGCAGCCCAGCATGACGCAGCTCGGCGACGTCAAGGATCTCTCGCAGAATGCCAACGCCATGCTCAAGATCGCCGTTTTTACGGCCTGGGCCGAGCTGCAGACGGCCAGCGCTACGCAAAAGTATCTCGAGGATGTGGTCAAGCCGCACGTTGCGCGCATCGTTCCGTACTGGATCGCATGCTTGCGCGAGTATGCCAAGATTCGCTCGGACCCAGAGATGGACGCCGGCGGAGCACCTGGCGGACCGGGTCCTTCGATCAATGCTAGTCTCGACTCGCAGTATGCAGGGCTGGCGCGCGAGGTGGTTCTGCCGTACCACGAACGCTCGTGGTATACTATCCTGCAAGCGTTGACGGGACTGTTGCACGAGAGCGATGCGCGCGTGCTCGCAGCGATGGACGGCGAAACGGTGCCTGCCACGGTGGGCTCGACTGCAAACGCACCAAAAACGCGAAGCGAGCCGTGCCTGTTCTTCTTCGTTCTGTACGGTCTCGCGTTCGAAGCGCTGGCGACGCGCTCGTCGAGCAGCGTCGAGTCGGTGCAAGAGGGCAAGGTGATGCGCATCTCCCTTCGTGCCATGACGGCGCTCAGCAAACCCGAGGTGGCCGGCTCAGCGCTGTTGCAGGACACGCTGTTCTCGGAGCTGTGCAATCTGTGGTACCGTCTGGTGATGACCGAGCCTCCCGCAGTGCAGGTGTCGGTGCTCGAGACGATCGGCGGCATGGCGGCATCGTACGGCAAGCTGCTGCTGTCCGTGGACGACGAAGCGGCTGCTCAAGCGGGCAAGCTGCCGAACGAGGCCAAGCTGAGCCAGTGCCTGCGCGTCGTTGTGTGCGTGCTGCAGAACGTGCGGGCCACGCGCGGGTCTGTGGACGAGAAGAGCGCGCTGCTGCGAGTCGCGTACTCGGCGTACATTGGCATCGTCGGCCTGTACCCCAAGATGCTGCAGGAGGATCTGTTTGCAGTGGGCTTCTACACGTATGCCGAGCTGCTCAAGGACGAGACGTCGGAGCAGGATCTGGTCGGGTCGTCTCTGGGATCGCTCAAGGACTTGTGCGAGCGCTCGGCCAAGTCGGTCAAGCCCAACGGCGATGTTCTGCAACGTTCGATTCACGGCTTTCTGTCGCAGGCGCTGCAGCACGTCGACGACATGCGCACGCGTGCTGGGCGCATCGCGCTGAACAAAACGAAGAACAGCCTGCTGGCGGTGGTGGTGGTGCTCACGTCGATCCCGGTCAACGTCAAGGTGTCGCAGGCGGTGGCGGAGCACGCGTGCTACCTGATCGTGCAGAAGGTGCTGCAGTTTGAGGAGGAGGTGGAGCAGTGGAAGCAGACCAGTCAGGCCAAGGGTGCGGAAGCACAGCCGCTGGGTGAAGGCGTGGAGGAGATCGGGCTGACCGCGGTCAACTGTGCTAGGACGGTGGTGCTGGCTTCGTCGCGGGGCAACGCCGCACTGCTGTACTGTGTCGGACAGCTGTTGCCCGGGCTCATTGAGTTTGTGTGTCGCGCTGGACCGCTGGTCGCTTCGACGGGCCCTCGGATGGGTGCAACGCCGATGACGGCGCTGCGCAGCGCACTCGAAGACGTGATCAAGACGTTTGCGGGGTTGGTGGCGGTGCTGCCGCACGAGGGCGAGTTCCGCGCCCAAGCGCTGGCGATTATTCTGCCGACGCTGCTGGTGCTGCTCTCGCCGTCGTCCGTGACCGTGACGGAGCTGCACACGTTTACGGTGCGACAGCTGATCACGCTGGCGGGGCAGCATGCGGCGGCGTTCAAGGAGGCGACGGCGGCGCTGGATGCGGAGAGAAGGGCCGTGTTGGAGAACGCCATCCGGGCGCAGTTGGGTCAACAGTCTGCTGGCGCTGGGGGTGCGGGCGCGGGAGGTGCGGGGAGTGCGGGCGTGGGGGCGAAGCAGCCGGCGAGCTCAATTGCGCTCAAGTCTTTTGGCAGTTGATGGCGCAGAGAGAGGGAAGGCAGGTCGATGAAGGTGATGTCAAGAGTGTGCATTGCAATGTGACTAGACTAGCGATACCGAGTGCGAGGAAAGGTGTGTGAGAGTCTAGAAGAGGCGGAAGTTGGCCATTTGCTGTTCGTCGTTCTGTTCGAGCGCTGTCTCTGCTGTCGTTGATACAGCCGCGGTCTCTGTTTGTGCTTGTTGTGGTTCCGCTTTTTCGTCCACCTTCTCCGACACTGTCTCCTCAGCCAGCTTCTCAGCGACATCGCCCTTAGCGACCAGACTAGCCGCAATCCTGCCCTGCTCGCCCTCACCACTCTGCCCCGCCTTCCTCTCATTAGCCGCCTGCGCAACCGACTGCAGATTCATCTTCTTGAACCTTTCGTACTCCTTCACCACACTAATAGCCGCCGAGTTTTTCACCACTTCAACGACGATCCACAGATCCGGCGCGTTGAGGTTGGCATTATGGATCCTACTCCCCTCGGCGTCGGTCGGGATGGCAGCGGCGACGGTCTGAATCACGTCGTTGCGCTTCATCTTGCTGTGCGAGCGTATGCGGGGGTCGATCTTGAACGTCTTGCCCTGCGCGGGGTCTGTCGAGAAGAATTGAGGCAAAATGGTGCGAGCGAGGGTGGCGAGGTCGGCGGCGTTGGCAGCGCACGTGGCGGTGACGGGCGTCAGCCGTTGGACGAAGCGCGTGCGTGGCTCGCCGGTGCTTTCGACGTCCGCGAGGATGGTGTAAACGAGCAGGTACGGGTCGAACGGTGGCGAGACCGAGATGAACAGGAAGCACTCGGTGTCTGTCTCGACGTTGCGGAAGCGTGGTGCGGCGCCAGTGGGTTTGCCCTTTTTGGAGTGCGAGCCTCGTGTGCGTTCGGACGACTTGATGTCTTTGAGCTCGGCTGCGATCTGCGCTGCAATGTCGTCGTTCTCGGCTGCTTCCTTTGTCAGAGGCTCGGCTTGCTTCTCCTCTTGGTCTTCTACCGGCTGAGGCGCCGGCGCACTGCTCTCTGCAACAGCACCGTTCCTAAGCGCATCCATGTCCTCCTCCTCCCCAACATCTGCTGCGGCAGCCTCCTTCTTTTCCTCCACCTCAGCCACCGGCTGCGCTGCGACACCAGGGTAGAGGCGATCCGCTACCTCATTGAGCAAGTCGATGAACTGCAACGCTGCTTTGCGTTCTTTCGATTGCACGCAAGTGACAAAGATGCCCGGGCCGGCAATGTTTCGCGAAGGCAGGCGGTACACCTGGTTGTAAGCGGGTTTAGAGCGCTTGAGGGCGGAAGTGGAGTCGGCGGGAGCATCGCGGTCGAAGCCGGGACCGCCGCGTTTGCGTTTTGAAGGCATTGTTGGCGATGCGATGGTAAGAGTGAAGATGCTAAGGAGGAGTAGGAAGAAGGAGAAGAGAAGGGCGAAGAGGAAAAGGAAAGCGTCGAGTGAATTCGCAAAATTTGGCCTTGCGGAAGGCGGAAGTCGGAAGTCGGGTTTTGGTGGGTAGTGTGGAGGCTGAAAAGATGATCAGACCCTTGACACTTTCTCCCAACTCTTCCTCTCACACGGCATTCCGCTCATCCTCCATCGCCAGGCACAAGAGGAGCTTGCAGTGCAGCCATGAACTTCAGTCAGTCCAAAGACGACCCGCACGGCGTCCAGCGGCTGCTCGAGAGACTGCGTCGACAGCAAGACGCCAGCTCGTCTTCTGCACCTTCAACGTCGTACGCCGCACCATCTGCCTCTGCTGCACCTTCGGCGTCGACACAGCCATACCCGCCGAATCCATTCTCACAATCATATCAGGGGACTGGTCTCACTGACGCATCGGCATCCGCGTTCGATCTGCAGGCCGAGGCAGCCCAGCGCAGACGCACCTACAACACGCCTTCCTCCAAGTACGGCATTTCCCAGTCTGCCACAGACGAGCCCTTCGATCCGTACTCGTTCAACCCGTTCAGCGCGGCCAATCCTGTGCTCTCTCAGCCCGCACCCTCCGCTCCATCTCCAACCAAACCGCAACCTGCACCAGCCGCAGCCCCGCCTCCCAAACCGCAACCGCGCGACCTAGCCTCGCTCTCGTTCGCGGACGCCCTGCCCATCCTCTCCACTTTATCCACAGACGCGTCGCTCCTGCGCCGCCTCCGCACGCTGCGCACGCAGCAGCACGACCTCGAAAAGCGCCTCGCCAAGGACTACAAGCAGCACGCGGCAGTTGCGGATAAGCAGTATCCAAACGTCAAAGTCAGAAAGGAGCAGGACGAAAAGCGCAGACTGGCGATATTGAAGCAGTGGGACGAGTGTGTGAAGAGGCAGCAGCAGGAGTTGAATCGCGCAGGCGTGCCCGGGGTCAAAGTGTCGAGCGAGAGGAGGGAGGTGGACAAGCAGCGCAAGGTGGTTGGGGTGTTGGTGGAGATGATGGATGATGAGGAGGTGGGTGGTGGTGGGAGCAAATGAAGTCGAGAGCGATCGCTGCGAAAGTCGCGCACACATGCTCACACTTGGCGCTGTCACAGGCTTGGCACCGGAGTGAAAAAGGCGTCAATTGCATTTTCTCCTCGGCTTCTATGTTTCCTTCCAGCATGTTCCGCGCCATCCAGCGATCCTACTTGCCAGCCTCGTCCCTGATCGCGTTGTACAACACCTCCTCCGAAGCGCGCAACACCTTCGCAGGCGTATTGAGCGACGACATGAGATACACCACATTGCCGAGCGGTCTCGCATGAATATTGTACGGCAGCCCTTTGCCTTTCCCTTCCTTCTCTCCACCCACTGCCACCGGCACAGTCGGGTGGCCCTGCTCCGTGCTCTCTCCATAGCGCAGCCTGTTGAGCAGCTCAACCGACGCGGTGCTCGTGTACCCGCCTGCGCCCGCATCGCGCAGTGCGACTTTGAGCACGCAACCCATGGCAATCGCGTGATCGACGCCGGGCAGCGCCGCGAGCCTCTCCACCGCCGACTTGGACCAGAACGACCACACGCCGTCTTTCTCGCCCTCAGACCAGTCCGCTCTACACCCATCCCACTCCGGAGAGGTGCGCAGCTCGCCGATCGCACGCAGCGTCTCGAGCGCAACCGCACACCCGATCGGGTGCGCCGTGTAGCTGTGCCCGTGCAGCAGCGCATCCACTTTACTATTGCTTTGATTGAACACGTCAAAGATGGATCGGGAGGCGAGCGTGACCGACATGGGCACCAGGCCGCCAGTGAGGATCTTGGCAAGCACGGATATGTCCGGCGTGACCCCGAGCACGGTTGAGGTCGTGCAGGTGCCGAGCCGGTAGAGGCCGGCGAAGACTTCGTCGAAGATCACGGGGATGCCGCGCCACTCGCCCTGCTGCGGCGGTGCTGGAGGGGAAGAGGAGGGTGGGGTGAGCGGCGCGTCGGTGAGCGAGAACAGATCCTCGCTCTCGCGGCACACGTCGATCAGCACCCGTTGGAACAGAGGGTCGACGAACACCATCCCGCCCGCACCCATCACCAGCGGCTCCATGACCAGCGCGCCAAACTTGCGCCCCTGCTGCACCGTGAGCTGCTGCAGCTGATCCCGGATCGAGGTGCGGTAGAACTCGACGAGCGGGTCACTGCTGCGAAGACGCGCTTCGACGTCGTACACGTCTTGCATCGATGCGTAGTGCTGTTCGAAGATCAAGCCCTCCTTTCCACCGGAAGGTGCCGAGAGGTGTTCCGGCAGGTGTCGAGTGCGCATACGCTCCGCGAGATCCGCATCACCCACGTTGAGGCTGACGGTAACACTGCCACCGGCGCGCATCTCGACCGTGGGCGGGTCAAACCAGAATCCGCGCCCGCGGTACCAGTGCACCGCCTCGCTGTACACGGACGGCTCGCACGCATCCATGGCGCCGATCGTGTCGCCGTGGTAGCTGCCCTTGAGTCCGAGCACTTCCCACTCCTGCCTGGGTTTTCCGGCTCGGTACCCCGCCTGCTGGCCGGGTTTGGCCTTCTCAGCGGCAAGGGGAGACGAGGCGCGCCCCTGCGTCGAGTATCGCTGGATCGACGCTTGGATCGCCATTTTGAGGGCGACCTCCATACCGGTGCTCCCGTCGTCTGAGAAGAACACGCGGTCCGCCCAGCCGTAGCCTGGGTTCGTCGCCAACGAGGGTGGGGAAGGCTGGTTCTTGCCCACCAGCAGCTCGGAAAGCAGTAGCGCCGGCTCGTGCGTCCCGTTGGGGAACAGAACGTGGCCGTATCGCCCCGCCGCGTGTGCTGCTGCGTGCACCAAACGCTGCGACGCATGCCCCAGACACTGCGTCCACCAGCTCGCGCTGCCGTCGAGCACGGGCTGCAGCAGGCTTTTGCCCCCCTGCACCGCATCCACCACCTTCGACCCGGACGGGGAGGGCCGCTGGTCGAGCATGGCGAAAAAGTCGCCGTGCGCGCTATCGATCACATTGACTGCTTCGTTCGTCCGCGTCAGCTGGTGCTGCGTGAACGGCCACCAGCAGGTATCCCGGGTGCGCTGTGCCATGGTGCGCAGATCGGCGATGCGCGCGGCGTGCTTGGCGCGCAGGTGGCGCACCACGCCGTACACCCCGCCCTGCGTGTGCTCCGCACCAGCGCTCGCGTCCGGATGCCCGTGGACGAGACCCTGGTAGAAGTGCATCATCGCCGCCTTGTCCGCTGCACTGTCGGCCAGCTTCATGGGCGGGGGGCCATACGTGCCGTCGTGGGAACTGGGCCCACCGAGGCCGAAGACGGGGATGCCGTGTTCCTCGGCGAAGAAGCGGCGGAGGTAGTCGACGTTGCCGTAGCGCGGGGAGGCAAAGAGGAGGACTGCGTCGACGTCGTACCCTGCTACGAGGAGGGATTCGAATGCGCTGCGGGTCGTGCTGATTCCGCCGAGCTCTGCGGAGCCGATGAGTACGGTGGGTAGGCGGAGCGGGCGCAGCAGGTGCGATTGGGATAGGCCGGAGGGGCCGGGGGAGTGCACGCCGCCCGCGGTCTCGACGTACGCTACCGCTCCCTGGTGCGACTGGGATGCGGAGGAGGCAGCGTGGATCCAGTCGCCGACGTCGCGCACGAACTCCTCGTCGCTCGGCGGCGCCGGCTCCTGCCCCATTTCGCGCTCTGCTAGCCGGGCGCGCCGCTCGAGCTCCACCGCCAGGTGCGGGCTTACCGGCTCGCTGAACCGGTACAGCGTCTTGTAGCGCGTATGCGGGGCGTAGCGCGAGACGTGCGCGTCGTCCGCATCGTCCAAAGCTCCAGTGGAGACGGGTTTGAGGTAGTGCACGCGCTCGCCCAGCCCGCGCTGCGACGCAGAGAAAACGTCGGTGGGTCCATCGGCGGTCGAGCAGAGTGGGAGCGCCGAGGAGGCGAGGCACAAAGCGGTGGTGAAGATGGTCTTGCCCACGTCGGTGTTCGCGCCAAACACCTGGTGGACTCGAAGATGCGGGTAGAGGTGCGCCATGGTCGTCGTCGTCGATCTTGAGCGGCCGCGGTGTGAAGACCTCGCAGTCCTTGAGCGCCGAGTATCAGTCCAGTGTTAAGGATGATGCTTGTGATGGTGGTGGTGAGGACGCTGAAGATGGGTCGGAGGAATCGAAAGATGATTCTGGAATCAAAGCTGAATCGCTTCCACCCCAACAATGCGCAATGCACCGTGCACACGATCTTCTCAAGCGAAGGCGGCAAGCGCGGCAATCCAAAATTTGGACTCGGAAAATGGGAAAAAGCGGCTTTTGCTTGTTTGTGATATGCGGCTGATATGCACCAAGCGTAACGCGAATCGACATGCCCAAAACAGGCGGACCTATCGAACAACGCCGAACACTTGGCTCTCAGAGCAGCTCACATCTCTCACACCTGCTCACCTCATCACGATCACAGACGAGGTTGGGGGGTAATATTTACAAAGAAGTTGAAAGATTGCACGAAAGAATGTCCGCTACCATGATGAGAATCACAGTGCTTTTACTGTACTTTTGTGAGAAAGCCGGCAAAAGTATGAAGACACGAGAAAGAAAAGTTCAACTGACAATCACGGCAAGACCAGCGACGCCGATGCAGATCCGATACCGCCGCTACCGCCGCCAGTCACGGGTCGGCATATTATAGGCATCGTGTTGAATCGAGACGATGAAGAGAGCATTGCGCGTGACTTGGACCCACCTGAGGGAGCATGGTGGGGCTTCTTGGCTTCAACAGCGCGTCTCGCGACCGCAAACATGTCTTGGGCCACGTTCTCCTTGTCGGCTGCTGGGACACGAGAAGGCGTCGCTTTTGGGACCAACGCAATCTTTCGAGCTGCGTCGAGAGCATCGCCAATCGAGACAGTAGCAAAGCCGTCTTCATCTACTGCAATAGACGCAAATCGATCAGCAGCCAGACGAACAGCTTTTTGCAGCCCGATGGCAGTCACTTGCTCTCTGTCGAGCAGCGAAAGCAGCTGCAAGCAGTCGTCGTCCGAGGCGATCGAGACCTTGATCTGGGCCGCGCCGCCTCGATTGTGGATCCATTCGTGCAACGCCTCCAAAGGATCGTCGCACCACGGCTTGCTCTTGACGGCGTCTCGATCGTCATCGTGATGATCATTGCCGTCCTGTCGAGCCACAGCACCGGTCTCGCCATCTTGACCGCGATCCACATCAGGATCGCGAGGCTCGGCTGCCGCCCTGGGCCGCAATGGCAGGAAACCAAGTACAGGTGTAGTGCACGCTGTCACACGGCGGATCGAGATGGTCTGATCCGGAGCAGCATGCACCTCGGGTGTCCAAGTGATGGTGTGGGCTCGAGTGGGCGCAGTTCGGCGTCGACGACCGCGAGTGTGTTCGTCGTCGTCGTCATCACGATCCTTGCTGGACGCCGACGCAGAAAAGGAGGACGAGGGATTGATGACGCCGCCCTCGACGTTGACGCCCCAATGGCTATTCTCGTTCTCTCGCCGACGTTCAACAGGAGCCTCGGCTTGACTGGCATTATGACCGTTGCGACCATCTTGAGCGCGGTGAGGACCTCGTTGGCAGGCACTCAGCGTATGCGACCAGTTGCCCCAGAAACCCGCCGAGGCATTGCCAAAGATTTCGAATTCAACCTTGGCACCGCGAGCGGCATCGCGCGATACGGCCACGGCCCAATCCGAGGTACGATCCTGTCCGTAGATGAAGGCCAGGTCGTCGATACCAATCGCCTCGATGCGACCGTATGTCTCGTACATCCATTTGTGATGAGCCTTGATGTACGCTTTGAGCACGCCCAAATACTTGAGTCGAGTGCGCTCGGTGGGATCGCGAGGGATGAGAATGGCACCATCGCCGCCTGAGCTTTCAAAACCGATCTTGACACTGACCGGAGCGCCAGGAATGGAGGCGGCTCCTGACAGACCGAGACAGCGGTAGTTGGATGACATGCGTGGACCCATATCAAACAGCTTGGGCGCCTCTTGATCGACGGAAAGCGGCATGGGAGGGAATGGTCCCTCTGGAGGCGTGCCGGACCTCAACTTCCTGTGCGAAAGGGTGGGAGAGCCCTTCTTTGCTGCAGACGGAAGGAGCGAGTCGGAAGCAGAGGACCTCGACATGGCTACGGGCGCCAAGGATGGGCTCATGCTTGACGATGCCAGCGAAGATCTGCATGAAGACTCGGCTGGGTCGGCGATGACACTGACTGGATCGTCAATGTCCATTTTCGCTGAGGTTGTGCCTACAGAATCGCGGCGAACACGCTCGCGAGAGGTGGAGCGATCGGATCGACGAGCTAGAGGGATACTGGCGGCATCTGACAGGCGTCCCGGACCATCGATGGCGTTGTAGAGGACGATGAACGAGCCGTCACGAACGTAGCCGACGTCGCCCAGACGGAGCGGCGATGGATTCCACAGCGGATAGCCTTCGCCTCCAGTGTACAAGCACGTTGCGTAGATCTCGGCAAAGCTGGGCATAAGTCCGTTTGGTGATCTACAGAGCGATGCCTCGCGCGGCGGTGGAAAGCGGTTGCCCGCTCTCAGCGATGGACGCTGAAGATGGAGCGGATGGAGAAAGATGATGCCAATGAGACGGAGCAAAAGAAAGGAACGATGAGGGTGAGCTTTCCAGCCTGAGGAGAAAGAGGCGGGATGAGCGGATGGTTGATAGGAAAGTGCGGAGACAAGAGGCTAGAACAACGTCGGGTGACCACGTCCAACGTTTCTATCGCTTTCGACTAGCGAAAGACGGTGCCTGCCTGTCTCCGCAAGGGAAATGGCGTTGAGGATGATGTAGGATGGTGTAAGATATAAAGGTGCGATAGGGATGATGAGAGGAAAAAGGCGGAGGTGGTGGTGGTAAGGAGCAAGGAACGAAAGCGAGACGAGAGGAAAAATGTAAAGGCTGACGTTGGCGCTGACCGAGCTGCGCAGTCGACGATGTGCCAGTGCCAAACCCAAGTGAAGAGCACAAAGCCGAACAGCGCAAAGGCGACACGACAAAGGGGCGTTGTACACTAGCCTCTTGGGCAATCGACGGCTCTCCTCGCACCAAAGCTTTTAGCACGATTACAGCCGCTGCAAGACAGAAAGAACGACGTTCAGCGTTCTACGCCACCAGTGCAGCTGCGGCGGCGGCGGCTCGAGCGGAGAACAATGCGGTTCTGATGCGTTGACGTGTGTGCGTGTGACTTTCCTCGCAAGCGAAGCGAAGCGCAGTCTCGTCTACGCAAAAGTGGGCTTAGGAGAGAGCCTCTGAACCTTATTTAGAAAGGGATATTTTTAATCGACGAGCTTCGTTAGGCAGCACAGCCCAAGTGTTGTTCTTTTTTTTGAACGAAAAACGAAAAAAAAAAAAAAAAAAAAAAAAAAAAAAAAAAAAAAAAAAGACGCGTCGCTGTGCTGAAGTGCCTGCAAGAAAGTGTTGGTCTCGGAGAATTTTATCTTTTCTTTTTTTTTCTTTTTTTTTTTTTTGTCGGGATTTGGGCGGTTTTTAGTCGGAGTTCTGTGAGGCTGAGAGTTCTTCTCGATGATGGTTTGGCGCGCGATCGCAATGACTTCTGATATCAACGAGCCGAGAGAGGTCGCAGATCGAGCGAGTGGAAAGAGAAGCGTGAGGTGAGGCGAGCAGGATGGTGTACAAAAGGCCAAGTGACACGGCGTCCACGGGATGCAGCTGGAAATGGCAAAGTGTGTGGGGGGAAGACTTCGGTGGGTCCGACGGTGATGATATGAAGACCAACGCAGGTACAAGTGGGGCAATGTTTGAGGATGGCGACAAGTCCCTGCAGCACAAAGTATCGACTGGCGCTGTTGCAAGGTGTCGATGAAGCAGAACAATCCCAAGAGACGAAGCCATTCGAGGTCGACGGTTGTGGTCGCCTCCTTATATCTCTTTACGGTTGAACAACATGACAGCGTTGGTCACGATCACTGCGGCGAATGATAGACGAAAGACGCGTGTGCTGCTTGGATGCCTGACTCTGCAAGTGCGGCTCATGATTGCTTCCGCCGCTTTGGATCTTCCGGGATGGCGAATCCAGCGATTAGCCGGTGCTCGTCGTTCCGCATGTTGTCGAACCTACTCAGCTCTGATGCCCCGCTCTCGCATGACGCCAGTCTCCATGAACACGACTTCTTCATGCATCTACTTGCATGAGAGCCTGCAGCTTATCTGTCCGCCGAAGAAATGCTTCGCCAAGACACACGCAAAGTGCCTTGCCGTCGGAAGAGTCTCGACCGGTCTTTGACTCCAACATGGCCGAGCTGAACAACATCTTCGGTTGCCAACTCAAGCGCAGTGCGGGGAAGCGAGATTGCCGCGGACTATCACGGCTTCCATACTTGCAGCAGTCTCGATCTTGCCAAGCCTTCTCTCTCCTATCAAAGCTTTGTTGCGACAGAAACAGGCTTTCCGAAGGTTCTGACAAATGCAACTCGGTTGCTTGGATACGGCTTATCGGCCAGCGCTTCCGGCTCAGTTTGAGTTGGTCTCTGCCGATCATAAGGTTTCTTTCTTCACCAACCAACCTTGAGTCTCCTCATCTTTAGCTCTTTCGTCGTCATCGACCCTCTCCCATGAACATGACATTTGCTTCATGCTTCTCTGCACGGTCGTGTCGATCGCAGTCCGGATAAATCTGTAATGCTTGAGACGCCGGCATGCTCTCATTGCCGCTCTGAACGGCGTCGAGTCACTCGCCCCGCATTCACGCTTTCAAGCGCGCAACTTTCTGAGTGTGAATGAGCCTCAAGCTGTGCAAACTCAATCGTGGGAAGTTTTGTTTTTTTTTTTTTTTTTTTTTTTTTTTTTTTTTTTTTTTTTTTTTTTGGTTGAGATTGCTCTCTGTCGCTCCAAGCTATCGGAAGAGCCGACGCTGGCCATGTCACCGTCACACAGTCACAGTCACATCACACAAAGTGGTCACGCGGGCTGCTGAGCAAAGGTGCGGCGAGTGCGACAAAATGCTGTGCTCGCTGTGCTGTCGATTGCCTCAGGAC
This sequence comes from Sporisorium sorghi, assembly GCA_023212695.1. Lineage (NCBI taxonomy): Eukaryota > Fungi > Basidiomycota > Ustilaginomycetes > Ustilaginales > Ustilaginaceae > Sporisorium > Sporisorium sorghi. The sequence continues at coordinate 17,910 of JALCCG010000101.1, read as the reverse complement.
GGCCGCTGCTGTCCCTTCTGCTCAGCATGGATCGAGCAAAAGTAGTGCATCACCGCCCCACTAACGGGGTTCACCGCCACCACACTGTTGCCCAACCGCTTGTGGCACTTGGGACACGTCCTCGACTCGCCCACCTTCACCCGCCTCGCTTGCAGCTTGCACAGCGTCTCCTCGACCTGCCAGTTGCGGTTCGTGCGGATCTCGCGGATCACTTTCGCCTCGTGCTGCTGGCGCGTCAGCTCCCTCAAGTTGACGTTGACGAAGCCTGCGATCTGCGACAGCGAGACCGAGGGTGGAAGCAGATCCAGTGCCGATTGCAGGTCGATGCGCGCCGCGTGCCGCTCGATCAGGCCCAGTGCAGCGTCGAGTTGTGGGGAAGTATTCGAGGACGGATCCAGGTAGATGCGCAGCAGCGTCAAGAACACGTCTTGGTCCGCGAGCTGCTTCTGCTCGTGGTCGACTAGCAAACTCTGCTGATGATTCGAGCGTCGTCCCAGCTGCTGCTGCTGCTGCTGTTGCAGTCCTTGTTCTTGGTCAGAGATGGGGGTTGGCTTGGACGCAGCCCGGAATCGCCATACGTCTCGACAGTACTCTTCCGCCCGCGTCGGATCTTGCAGCTTTCGCACATAGATGCTGAGTGCGCCCTCGTGCTGCCCCATCCTGCCCAGTAGCAATGCTCTTGCTTCCAGCATGTCCTTATCGTCGTCATCCGCAGGTAAGCGTACCAGGATCTGTTCCGGGCGATATTGTGTCGAGGTGCGCAAGAAAGCGAGCAGCTTCTGCATGAGCTCGTCTCGCTCCGTCTGCATCTTTGACCGCCCTTCGTCGTTGACTCCGCGATCCTTGTCTTGCCGAGCTTGCCCGCTCGACCCAGCCTGCAGCTGCTCTCGAAGATGAGCCGCTCGTCGAAGATATAGCCTGATCAGCTTATCATGCAGCTCCGGATCCGCCTCGCCCACATTGTCGATGATAGACTCGAGGTAGACGGCGCACAACGCCTTGTCGAACCGATTCAGGTCGTCGACGATCCGCAACCGAGGCCACGACCCCACCTTGCCCGTATCCGCCGTAAACACCTCCATACCCAGCTCGCTGTCCACCTCCAACAACCAGTGCGACGCTTCCAGGATGACATCAATGAACTCCGGCCCCAGATTCTGCAGGTACTGCATCGTCGGCCTCATCTTTTCCTCCACCTCCTCCTCGTCTTCTGCAAACTGCCGCAGCAGACCCAACGCCTTACCGTGCATCTCTTTACCGCCGTACAGCGCAATCAGCTCCGAGAACTTTTGCCTTTCCTTCAGCAGCTCTTCCACCTGCTCCACCTCGCACCAGTTCTCGATGCGGCACAGCGGGCCGATCAGCGCCGGCTTGGTCAGCAGGAACGTCTTGAACAGCGCTGTGTCCACTGTTTGTGCTACGGCAATCAGCTCGTCCTTGTCCATCTCGCCAAACGGCTTGTTTGGGAGGGAAAGCAGCCAGTGCGTGTCGCGCTTGATCTGCGACATGGCCATGTGGTCCTTCGACTCGTGGTGCGAGCTTGACTCGAGGATCGGCTTGAAGATGCGCCGACGGTCTGCGAGGAACTTGCCCAACGCATCAAGCGCCTTGCGCGACGACGACTCGGCAGCTGCAGCGGTCGCACGGCTGTCTCGACTCGTGCCCGATCCCGTCGCCTTCATCTCGGGTGCATCGCGCGCTGTCCTCACCGACCGGATCGAGCCCGTCTCGGCATGCTGATCCGCATCATTGGCGGTCGTCAAGCTCGTCGCTGTTCGACTCGGCTTGGGCTTGATCGAGCCCGCATGCGACGGACTCGAGCTCAGGCTGCTCGTGGCGCCAGCAGCGGGCTCGCCAACAATGCTCTGCGGCCTTCGAGCGGGCAAGAACGCCCCGAGTCGGCTTCTCGCTGTACTCGTCGCCGACGTCGCCAGTGTCGCATGGCTCGGCGTCGGGCTCGCATCGCCCTTAGCCTCCGACGATGCCCCTCGCAGCTTGGCAGGCGTCTTGCCGCCAAAGATGGGGAACCACTCCTCCTTGTTCCGGCTCAGCTCGCCGGCGACGTTGGACGGATACAGCGCGATCACTTTCGCCGGATTCGTGTCGAGCTCCATAAACATCTCGATCGCCTCGTCGAACCGCTCGTCGGCGAACAGCGACACGGCGAATAGACCCTGCACGTGGGCCCGCCGCTCGTCCTTGTCCTCGAGGATGACATTGTCGACACTGTCCAGCAGACCGAGCGCCTCTTCGAACTCGCCTTTCTCGACTAGTTCGTCGATCTGCCGCCCCCACCCTTGCATCTCTAGCTGCCAGATGGCGCTTCCTTCTTTTTCCAGTGTCGCGCGATCGGATGGTGTGACGACGACGTACACCGGTGGCCGGTTGCCGCTCGACGGTGTCAAGAGTCGCACCTGCGGCGGTGACGAACTTGAAGAGAAAGATCTCCCAGCTGAGGACGTCGCCGGAGACGCCGGCGGGAAGCACAGCGTCTGAACTGCAAACAGCGTCCCGACTGAGCGGATCTGCAACACGGGATTGTTCGCATTCGGCAGCGAGCTGTTCTTGAGCGATGGCACCGATCCGCTCGGCAGCACCGCAAACACGTACGGCTTGGCAAACGCAACTTCGAGCGGACTAGCGCTCCACTCGACGCCCTCGCGTCGCGTGGGCCGGCCATCAGCACCGAGGAAGATGCCCGTGCCATCTCTTACAAACAGCACCTCACCGCCATCCACATGCAGCACCGACATCTTGCCCTTGCTGCTCAGGCCCATGTAGCCTCCCAATCCACCCAGCCCGCCGAGCGCCGCGCCAAATCCCGTCCCCGCCCCACCACCGCCCGCGATCGGGATGGTCGTGCTGGGATGCGCCCCACCTGAAGACGCATGCAGCCCTTCTGCGCCCGTTACGGCATTGCTGGTGGATAGGTCAAAGTCCTCGACATGCCACGACGAGAGGTTGGGCGAGGTGAGGTCCACCAGCGGACCGGAAGTCGAGTTGGCCGGCGGATGGACATGTGTCTCGCGACGAAGTGGGCCGCTGCTGCTGTTGCTGTTGCCTGCTCCACCAAACCCGGACGAAGGGTGGGTGTAGGCTACGGTAGATTCGGCGGCGAGCGGGATCGAAATGGTGCCATACTCGGTGGCATTGTATCCCATGAACAGCCGGGTCGGTGTGACAAACGCCAAGCTGCGAGGCGTGTGATGCAGCGCCACTTCGCGAGTGTCCCAGAACTCGCCGTCGACCCATCGAAACACGAGCAGCTTGCGCTTCACTCCCACAGCGAGAACGGTGACCAGCGTCATGACGCCGCCTTGGCCATCAGCGTCTGCCGAAGCACCACCGAAACGTGCACCCTCCATGGCTTTTCTCCGCTCCTCCTCGCGGTACCTGGCTACAGCGTCCATGCCCCTCATGCTAGCAGCCTGCCAGTCCTTCGAGGGGATGTCGAACACGCTGGATCGATTTCTCGATATCGTCGCTGTACCCGTCGCTCCACCGCCTCCAGCGCCGTTCTGGTTCTGATCGCCAATCGCACCCGGTCGAAACGCGCGCGAACTAACCGACGCATTCGGGTTGAACTTGCTCGACGCCCTCGCGCCCAATGGCCCCGGCCCATAATCCGGAACCTGCGGAGCTACCCGCTTTTGAATGGATGTATCCACACCAAACGTCGTCGCTCCCCGGGTCTGCACCAGCTGCGACCGCAGCTCGAGCGTCGACAGGTCGTGCAGCGACACGTAGCCGTCCGAAAGCGAAACCAGCAAGTTGGCCTCCTTGATCACGCCGAGCCGGTCAATCGACCGTCTAGAAAACTGCGCCGCTGTCTGCACCGGCGTCGCTGCAGCCACTTTGGCTTCTCTGACCGACGAGCGGGAAGACAGAACCGAGGCGGACTTGGTCGGCGAGCCATGGAGCGACGTCGGACGTTTAGATGGCGATGTCGATGCCGACGATGAAGCCTCTTGCAACGATGACGAAGGTTGATCGGTTCGAAAGACGTTAAGCGCGCCTGTGGATGTGCCGACGAACAGCTTGGCGCCGTGCACGACGATGGCTTCCGGTTTGCCCTTGATGCCTGTGAGCAAAGGGGAGCTGTCGAAGGCGGTGTGCATCGTTGCTGCAGCGCGACCTTGTGAGGCCTGTTTCGCGGCGGGGATCAAGAGCCGCGTGCCGAGAGTAGAGCGCAGTGTAGGAGGCTATTGATGGTGATGATGGTGTGGGATGATGATGTTCGGTGGTCGAGGTTCGAGGGGCATCGCGCAGAAAAGCGGCGCTAAGTGGAGGGAAAAAAAAAAAAAAAAAAAAAAAAAAAAAAAAAAAAAAAAAATCGGGCCTGTGCGTGACCAAGCCAAAATGACAGCCGCCGCCAAGCTCAAGAGTATCATCCCTCGTCGACAGCATCGCTGGCCACATCAAAGCCTCGTTCACACACCCCATCACGATCACTCTTGAAATCATCGTAGAACGGAAAGAAACAAGATGCAATGCGAAAGAATGAAACAGAACAAACGACGAAACATATACACAGCGAGCGAGCTTTGCCTAAGGCACGACGCGACGACTAGTCCACCTGCCCGTAGCCGCCCTGTCCCCCTCAACGAGCTCATACACCGTCCTCGTGTCCTCTGCCAAATTGACCAAATCCACCCTGTACGGCTCGACGACCACCAGCGCAAAGTTCTTCTCGCTCTCTTGCAGCTGGCGCCTCTGCTCCTCCGTCTCCTCCTTGCCCGGCTGCGGGAGCTCGAGGGGCCAGGGCGAATTCACGTCATCCTTCGGTTTCGCGCCCTCCAACCTGTCCGCATTGGGATGAGGCGTGCCGGGCGTGGGCCTGCAGAAGGACGCGAGCAGACCCGCATTCAGCTTGTTGAAAATACGCGTGCGTTCTGCGTCCCAGTCAAACACCTCTTGCGCGCTACCCTCTGCACGCGGTGGCGAGAGGCGCTCGAACGGGAACAGCGAGCGCAGCGCATGGCCCTTCGCCGGCAGCACATGCACGGTGCCCGCGATGCGGAACTGCATCTGCGTGCTCTCGATCCACCATGCGATCTCGCACTCGCCGCCGCGGCTGCCATCGGCGCCCGAGGCGCGCAGGCTGCTCTGGCTCGTCAGCTGCGCGACCTTGGGCGTACGTACGTCCGTAGTGGTCATGAGGCACGGGCTGGATCCGAACGCAGGGTTTTGGGGAGCTATGCCGCCCGAGGCGTCAGAGTCGCGTTTTTCGTTAACGAAGCCGCGGTGCACGACGTAGCGCACGTGGGGCTTGGCGGCGTCGTGGATGGAAGAAGGCTGCTCGACGGTGGAGAAGGCGTAGTAGAGGATGGATTTTTCGTTCTTGATGTTCTCGCCGATCCCGCTGGCCAGGATCTCCTTCCACTCGGGTTGGGGCGAGTTGGACGTGGCTTTCTTCTGGTTCGAGCCGGACGCGTGGCCGTCGTTCGTCTGCTGCCCACCACTGGCCGAGTGGCCAAAAGCATCGCTCGAGTTGCCAATCACAGCACCCAGCCGCTGCCCGTCAAACCCACTGGACCCACTGTGGCTCGTAGCGCGCCTCTTGACTCGCTCATCCAGCGCCTCCCTCAACTCCCTCAACACCTCGCTCTCCACATCCTGCGCCCGGACCTGCTCCGCATCGACGCCAAACACAGCAGCGAGCTCGTCCTGCGTCTTGGCGTGCGCGATGCCCGTGCGCAGCACCGAGAGCTGCTTCTTGCTCATGTGCTTTGCCCCATTGCCCGCATTGCCCGCCTCGGCCGGCTTGAACGCCAGCTGCGACAGGCAGTACTTGGTATTGCCCACTGGGTTGTTGAGCGCGATCGAGTAGCGCACCCACTTGGGCGCGATGACGTGCGGGATGCTCAGGTTCCCTTCCGGTCTGAAGCAGGACGGGTTGGCCTCAGCCCCACGTGCGATCATGGTCGAAGTGACGCCCGTGAGCTCCTTGATGCGCGGTGCGGTGGCGGCGTCCCACACGTCGCCGTTGCACACGACGGGGATGGAGCGGCCCATCTCAGCAGCGACGGTGTTGACGTGGTCGACGATCTCGCGCAGGCGGTGCAGCAGCGCGGGCTCGCGCGGGCGCATGTCCTTGGTGCGGCAGTGCACGGTGAGGCACTCGATCGCACCTGTGCGCACAATCTTGTCGACGAGCTCCAGCGTCGCCTGCTGCGTGGGCAGGAGGCGGATCTTGCACGTCACCGCCACATGCGCCGGTGCGGCGCGCCGCATGGCCTTGAGCGTGTTGCACAGCAGAATGGGCGTCGAGAGCATGTTGGCACCCATGCCCGCGTGGGTGGAGAACGGCTTGGGACAGCCGCAGTTGAGGTCGACCGCCGCGACGTCGTCGGCCTGCGTGATGGTCTTGATCGCCTGAAACGCCAGCTGCGGGTCGGCGGAGCCCAGCTGGTAGACGAGGTACGGCCGCTCGATCGGATGGCACGAGAAGATCTGCTTGTGCTCCTTGAGGTACTCGACGACGCCCGTGTGCGGGTCTACTTTGCGCTCAGAACCAATGATGGCGCGGTCGACGATCTCGGGACCCCAAACCAGGTCGGCGCCGTACTCGAGCGAGAGGAGGCGCGTGGGGAGCGTGCCGATGCGCACCATGGGCGCGAGGAAGATGCCGTTGCGATACTCGAGCGTAGACGTGCATGTGGGGATAGGGTCGAGGTCGTCGACGCGCTCGCTCTCGCTGGTCGCCGCGGGAAGCGCAGAAACGTCTTTGTACGAGGTAGAGTCCGCAGCGACAGCCTCGATCTCGACGGGGGCCGAGGTGGTAGTGGCAGCCGACTCCAGCTTGGCTCGCTTGGCAGGTGGAAGCATGGCGGGAGGAGGAGGAGACGGCTGGCGGATCTGGGCGACGGAAGGCATGCTGGCTTGAGCGAGGTTGGAGAAGGTAGCGATGGAGCCCGGTTGTGCGGCGGTGGGGTGGAGAGTGTAGGTTGGAAAACGGAAGAGGGGCGATCGAACGGCAAGACGGTGTAAGGCAGCGATGTTGGCTAGAGGCTTGGATCTAATAAGCGGCGAGGGTAGCGCCGGCGAAAGTAGCATGAACTTGCGGTCGTAATGTATGAGATGATGGTGGTGAGAGCGTGAGGACGAGCAGGGGATGACAGTCGCACAAGGACGACTTGGAGGAAACCCCACACAACTTGCTAAAGAGCTTGCGATGGCCTGAGCGTTGTTGTAAGGTGAATCAGCCTGGAAGCGTCGACAAGATCGAGCAAGACGGCGCTTCGACGTAATGCAATCAATGCAAGCCAACACGAACCTGCTTCGATCGATGGAAGATGTCGCTCCTCGGTTGGTTGATCGTCGTGGTTGCTTGGATAGCAAGTTGGTCAGCTACACGGCGTCTTTCTGTACTGCGCTGTGCTGCCTTGCTTTTTTATTCTCGCCTTTTTTTTTTTTTTTTTTTTTTTTTTTTTTTTTTTTTTTTTTTTTTTTTTTTTTTTTTTGACAAAAGTGTCGAGGAAAAATTGAGAAAAAGATTCTGCCCAGTCGCAGCACCCAGCGCATCGCTTTCTATTGTTGTTCTCTCACACTACAGCATACGACTCATTGAAACATTGAGATGATCTGCAAAAGGAGCATCGCAGAAAGGTCTCAGGAAGACCTCTGTCACTTTCAACAAGAAGCGAGCGATTTCGAGGTTGGGTTGCTGCTGTTAAGCTGGCAGTGCGGCTATCCATTTCATCGTGTCAAAAAAAAAAAAAAAAGGGGAAATTCAACCAAAAAAAGGGTCACAAAAATCGAATGAAAAATCGACCTTCTTCGCCTTCTCGTGCGAATGATTGACACATCCTCTGCTCGCTAAGTTAACCTGTGTCTTCTGACAGCGGGGAAGAGCAAGTGGCTGTCAAACGCTCTCTCTTCGCTGTTCAGGGTCCACAAAGAAAGCTCACTCACTCGCTCCTCTTTGCTCCTTCTTCCAAACCTGGATCTCACCCCGCAAACCATCCGCTCCCGCAATGCTCGACACGATTTACATCTGCCGGCACGGCTTCCGCATGAGCTGGATCGGGTCCGAGAACTTCCCCACCACCAACCGGCCACGCGATCCCATCCTCACCGCGCACGGGCAGCAGCAGGCGAAGCACCTCGCCGACTACCTCGCCTCTCTCCCAGCCTCCCAGCAACCGCAGCTCATCATCAGCTCGCCCTACTACCGCTGTCTGCAGACGTCGCTTCCAACCGCGGCGGCGCTGCGGCTGGAGCTTGTCGCGGAGCCGGGGCTGGCCGAGTGGTTCCCGACCGCTCCGCCGGCTACGGGGATTCATCCGTCGCCGGCGCGTGCGGCGTACATGCGCGAATACGTGCCGGAACTGTCGCTCTCCTGGACACCGCTGCTGTACCCGGATAGCAAGGGCGAGACGATCGCGGAGCTGCATAGGAGGGCACGGCGCGTGCTCGAGCTCATCCAGCAACGGTGCGATCAATTGGGCGTCACGAGGGTGCTGATCTGCAGCCACGCCGCTACTATTATCGCCATGGGCAGAGTGTTGCTCGATGACGACGCGGATGGGAAAAGGACAATGTTGATCGGTGCCGGCACGGCGTCCCTCAGCAAGTATACAAGGTTGGAGGGGAGTGGAGGGTGGAAGCAGGAGCTCAACGGCGATGCGTCGTTTTTGCCAGGGGGTGTGGAGAGAGAGTGGCATTTCGGGATGGTGCCGGATAACGTGACCGAGGCTGGGATGGGGGAAGGGTGGATAGATCCCGAGGCGCCAGAGGGGGATACGCGGAAGGATGCGCAGTCGATGCAGACCAAGCTGTAGATCGAGCCACAGCGTCAGAGGCAAACGTATATACCCATCACCCGAGACAAACTTGCTTCATCTGCAATACTACGGCACTTTGCACAACTCGACAACATTGCAGGCTATTTCTCCACGGCGAAGCCAAATCAATTGCGATACGGAACACAAGCGGAACAAGCGAGGATGCAACAACGATACGCGGAAAAGAGCTGCGAGCGGTCTGGGCTTGCGCGAAACACAACCGCGAGCTGAAGTAGATCACCAAGTGCTTTCTACTCGAACGCCTTGACCACCGTCCTCCTGTAGGCCTTCTGCGGCGCCGGCCCATTCGCCACCGTCGCATACGCCTTGCACTTGGAGCTCGGTGCAGCCCTATGCGGCGCCGGCGTCTTTGCCTGTCCCTGTCTGAACGTGCTTCCACCATACACTCCCGGAAATTCGCCACTGTCGCCCTGGCAGTCCTCGAAGACGCCCTTGTCGAACTTGCCGCGGTTCGAGTTGAAGTATGCGCCCATCACATCGTACACGTGCGGGGCGTACTTCGCCGCATTCGGGCCGTACGCTGCTCTGAACGAGAACTCGTAGGCGCTCATCAAGTTGTTCCACTCCTTGATCTGCACCCACTTGCCTTCGGAGCCGGGGACGTTGTTCGAAAAGACCAGGCCGCCTTTGGGGTTGCCCGTGCCGTCGGCGCCGTGCGGGTCGAGCTCGCCACCAGCATCGCCGCGCTGGATGTTCATGCGCGTAAAGTCGCCCACACCCGTCACCTGGAGGAAGTCGGGCGTCTTGAGGAACTGCACACCCGTAATCGACCCGTTCGGAATCAACCGCGTCCCATAGCCGGACTTGAGACAGTACGACACGACGGACTCTTCGTTGGCTCCGATTTGCGAGTTCGGGTTGATAGGGCCCCACAGGCAAAAGTCGTTGGCGTTGTTGATGAACACGTTCTGGCAGAGTGAGGTGGAAGAGGAGGCGCCCCACTTGGTGCACTGGTTCGAGCCGGCTTGGTTGGCCTCCCATTTGTCCGGGAGCGAGTTGACGCTGAAGTTGGGCTTGTTCTGGGCGGCTGCAGGCAGGGAGAGCGCTGCTGCTGCCAGGGCTAGGGTGAGGAGTGTACGGGTCATGTTGGCGATGGGATTGAGATAATGCGATTGCTTGGGAGGGGCATCTGGGGAGGAAGAGGGTCACGTCTACGCATTCATATATGTACAGCTCTCGACCCTTTGGACCGTCTGACCGAGAGCGTAGTACGGCGCTCAAGAGCATCCAGCACACAAAAACAGTCGAGAAGACAGATGCTGTTCACATTTCCGCATGAACTCCAAGCAGCTGCACATGTCACGACCATTCCAGCTAGAAGCAGTGGCGCACGCATCTCTGCTGATGTACCACAATACGAGACGCAGCTACGGCGATGTTGAATAGTATGCACGTCATGAGCTTAGTAGCGTACAGCATGTGCATGACAGGCATGTCGAGCGTGGATCGACGGTGCAGGCTAGTGAGAGCAGCCGACCAGAATGACCTCAAAAGCTGCAAGAAGCGAGTGCAAGTTTTGGATCGTGTCAACAAGCGTTGCTTGATATGTGGCATTCTTTGAGCCAAAAATGTCAGATGCGAGGAGGTCAGAAATGAAGTTTTTTTTTTTTTTTTTTTTTTTTGGGCGCAGGCGAGGCGGATCGGGGAAAAATCCATCGCGATATCGATCTCTTATGATTTCCACTTGTTACGCTTTAGTAGCTAACAGTTTAGATTTTTTTTTTTTTTTTTTTTTTTTCTCCGGCGTCAAAAGCGGCGATGACCTGCCAACAGCGCCAAGCTCCAAGTGGGGAGCCAATCGGAAGCTGTTGATTTTCGGTGGTTTTGTTCTCGCTCGAAAGCGGGGAACGGCGCGAGAAAGAAAAAATTGCAAATTGGAAGAGAGAGAGAGAGAGAGAGAGAGCTGGATGATTAGATGAGGCAGAGAGGCAAAAAGCAGGCAAGACGAGCATCAAATTGCGACATTTGACACGGTCGATGGCGTGCTCCCCACACAGAGTCGGCGACGTTTGTGTCGCACTTTCCTCATGGTCCACCTCCAGGCTCTCTGGAGCCCGAGCGAGAACTCTCAACTGACAGCTGGCCTTGGCTTTCTTCCGTCGACCTGCTTTGCAACTTTTTGCTTTTTGCTTTTTGCTTTTTGCTTCATGGTGGCAAGCAAGGCAAGCAAGGCAAGCAAGGCAAGCAAGGCAAGCAAAAGCAAGTCCTGTTTGGACCGGTCCGGAGCGCCTTTTTTCTTCTGCATCTCCAGCTGCCACTAAGTCGACGCTGCTGATCTTAGGGTCTTTTCTTCTCAACGTGGTTCTTTGATAGACAGATTAGATCGACGCGTGCTGTTGCTGTTGCTGTTGCTGCAAATGCCATGGTTGATGATGGACTTGTTGTCCTTTGATCATGGCGAGTGCTCTGTAGTTAACCCAACGTCGCCTTTCTTTTTCTCCGGTTCTTCTCTGTACGAACAACGGCTTTACGTTTAGTCAGAGTCACTCAACTTTCTTCTCGTTGGTGGTTCTTCCTCCTTGTCGCCCCTCTCTGCTTTCACCTTCTCTCCTCACCCTCACCTTCACCCATCCTCCGCCGCCCTTGCTCCTCATACGAGCCTTGGTTCCCATCCCTCGTATCGATCGATCCGGAGTCGCACAACAGGTTCAAAGGTCATCCACTCTCTTTGGTGGCCTTCATCCTCCAAAGAAGGATCACAGGCTAGAAAGCGCACCCAAGCCTTTTCGAGCCTTCACTTGAAGCATCTGATTGCTTCATCCATCTCACACTCCTTTCCCTTCCATCACCACACCTCATACGCCACCATGAGCTCCATCGCTGCTGCTGGCGCTGTCGCCAGGATCGCCGCCCTCGCCTCGGCCACCCTGGTCAACGTCGCTCCTTCCGGTAAAGCTTCCACCTCTTCCTTCTCCTCCGTCGCCGACAAGGCCACTGAGCTCAATGCACAGATCGAGCTCGAGCAGCTCAACCAGCATGTCGAGCTCGGCTCCGTCCTCACCCAGCTCAAGCCCGCTGGCAACGGTCTCATCTCGGTCCTCTCTCACGCACACCAGCAGACCTTCACCCGTCTCGTGCCTCACCTCCCCAAGCTTGTCAACACTCCCCTCGTCTTCCATGTCGCCAGCGCCGGCGAGCACAGCGACCTCATGGCCCTCCGCCAGTCCGCTCTCGTCCTCCTCCACTCGTCCACCGCTGCACAGGCTCACGACCACGCCCTCCTTGCCACCAAGATCGCCACCTCGGCAAAGCGCGCCGTCCTCCACTTCTTCGAGGACGTCTCGGGCCCCGTCGAGGAGGTGACCAACGTCGACCTCGCCTCGTTTGTCGGCTCTGCTGCCGCTTCCACCAGCACCGACGCTGCTGCTGCCGCCAAGACCAACGGCGTCAACGGTGTCAATGGCGCCAACGGACACACCAACGGTCACGCCAGCGCCGCCGCTAGCGAGGCTGGCTTCGACGACCTCGAATCTGCCATCGACGCTGCCTACGAGGACGTCGCCGAGCTCGTCGGCCACGCCGTCGAGCCCTTCCAGCTCGTTGGCGCCTCGGACGCTTCCAACCTCGCCGTCGTGCTCGGTGCCGGCTCCGAGGTCCTTCAGGACTACACTGCCCCACACAATGACCTCGCTGTCCTCGATATCCGCCTGGTGCGTCCCTCGTTGCCACAGCGTCTCCTCGACACCATCCCCGCCGGCGTCAAGCGCATCGCCGTTCTCGAGCAGAGCGTTCGCAGGACCACCAAGCTCGGCCCCCTCTTTGTCGACGTCGCCACCGCCTTCCAGGGCTCCGAGCGTGCTCTCCCATCTGTTCTCGTCAGCGGCCTCCTCGGCCGCATCGAGGACGGCGACAAGGCCGCCAAGGAGCTCATCAAGGCGCTCGAGGCTCCCAAGGCCAAGCACGCTTTCGTCGTCGGTGACATCAACAAGCTTGCTGCTCGCGCTCAGGCTGCTCCCGCCACCGCTGCAGCCGCCGCCTCCACCGGCCCCGTCCAGGTGCCCAAGCACGAAGAGGCCTACAGCCTCATGCTCGAGCAGGTCTTTGCCGAGCGTCTCTCGGTCGTCAACTCGGCCAACGAGCAGTCGGACGACCACCCTGCCGCTCGCAGCCCCGAATACGCCTTTGGTCAGGTCCTCGCTCAGCTCGAGCAGCGCAACGAGCTTGTCCGTGCCGTCAACCATGTGCTCCGCGACGGCGGCATCTCGACCGAGCTGCACGAGGCCCTTTCGCAGTGGCTCGTGGCCAAGCAGGACGCCAGGAAGAACGTCGCCTCCAGCAACAAGGTCGCTTCGCTTCTCCAGTCGTCCGCCTCGGGCGCCGCTCTGCACAGGATCAAGTCGCTTTCCTCGCACCTCTCGCTCAAGAGCCGATGGATCGTCGGCAGCGACGCCTGGGCCTACGACGCCGGTATGGGCGGTGTTCACCACGTCATCGCTTCGGGCCGCAACGTCAACATGCTCATCTTCGACAGCGTCCCTTACACCAAGCGAGATGCACAGGCTGCTCACAAGCGCAAGAAGGACATCGCCCTCTACGCCATGAACTATGGCAACGTCTACGTCGCCAGCACCGCCATCTACGCCGACTACACTCAGGTGCTCCATGCACTCATGGAGGCCGACAAGTTCGACGGTCCTTCGGTCGTGCTCGCCTACGTCCCTTACCGCACCGTCGATGCTCCCGCTCTCGACGTGCTGCGCGAGACCAAGCTCGCCGTTGACTCGGGCTACTGGCCTCTCTTCCGCTGGGACCCCAGCGCCGAGGCTCGCGGCTCCGAGGTCTTCCGCCTCGACGGTGTGCGTCTGCGTGAGCAGCTCCAGCAGTTCCTCGACCGCCAGAACCTCTTCACCACGCTCGTCAAGTCGCGTCCCGAGCTCTCGTACGACCTTGCCGCCTCGCAGGGCAACGCTCTCCGCGATCTGCAGCGTCGCAAGGCAAAGGAGGCGTACGAAAAGATGCTCGGCTCGCTCGACGGCCCTCCCCTGCTCATCCTCGTCGCCTCGGACGGTGGCAATGCCGACAAGGTGGCCAAGAAGCTGGCTGTCCGTGCCAAGGCTCGTGGTGTCGCCGCCCGTCTCCTCACCATGGACGACTACCCGGTCACCGAGGAGCTCAAGGACGAGAAGAACGTCGTCTTCCTCACCTCGACTGCCGGTCAGGGTGAAGCTCCTCAGAACGGTCGATTCACCTACAAGGCGCTCCACGCCATGGCCAACGCTGCGCTCCCCGACACGGTCAACTTCACCGTCTTTGCCATGGGTGACAGCCACTACTGGCCCCGTCCCGAAGACGCCCACTACTACAACAAGCCAGGCAAGGACATTGACGTGCGTCTCGAGCAGCTCGGCGCCAACCGCATGGCCCCCATCGGTCTCGGTGACGACCAGGACGCTGACGGATACCAGACTGGCTACAAGATCTGGGAGCCTCTGCTCTGGAAGGCGCTCGGCGTCGACACGGTCGAGGTCAAGGAGGCCGAGCCCGAGCCCATCACCAACGAGCACATGAAGATCGCATCCAACTACCTGCGTGGCACCATCAAGGAGGGTCTCGAGGACACCTCGACCGGCGCCATTGCCGAGTCGGACGGTCAGCTCACCAAGTTCCACGGTACCTACCAACAGTACGACCGCGACACGCTCGAGGAGCGCAAGGCTGCCGGTCTCGAGCCGGCGTACAGCTTCATGATCCGTGCGCGCATCCCTGGTGGTGTTGTCACCCCTGCCCAGTGGGTCCGGCTCGACGATGTCGCCGAAAAGTACGGCAACCAGACGATCAAGATCACCACGCGTCAGACGATCCAGTACCACTGTGTGATCAAGAGCAACCTCAAGGCGGCCATGCAGGGCATCAACAAGTCG